>JASDQU010028497.1:11205-29930 GCA_032191745.1 Picea mariana
GAAAATACATGAGAACGCAACCAAGTATACTTTTGTCATCTTTTAGTACTCGTCATGGTAACACGGAAGCAACGAAAATAAGGGAGTATCCTTTAATCTCTTTTCACGCTCCATAAAAATGAAAAGATTGCCGAGAGATCTTGTTCTTTTCACGCTCGTAAAAGTATTTGAAGAAAACGTTCGATGAGCGATAGTTTATCACTTTTTCGGTCTCGTTGAACTAATTTACGAAAAAGGAACTGGGAGAGTTTTCTTTAAGTGTCTTTCAGACTCTCAAAACATGAAAAACCTTCGAGTTTTCTATCTTTGGACTCGTTAAATAAACATTGAAAGACCCTTTATGGGACCAAACCACTCCTTCCTAGGGTTCGCTAAATATACTCTGAGGGAATCGTCCGAAGGATGAGCTTACATCAACAAGCATATGTTATCCTCATCAAGCTTGTGTAAAAATAAAGAGGTACTTGCTAGAAATGGTGGGGGAAGTTTTGGGAAAGGGATATGACTTTATATTTGTATTAATGGCAGTAAGCGTCGCTCTTTAACATGACACCCCCTGTTCATCATTTGAATCCGTGTTGGGAAATCCATTTGTCTCTCGTCTGACCAGCTACAAGGTAATATCTTGGGTCGTCTTTGAGTCAATGCTGCCAAGACCATTGTCATGCCGTTCATATGTTCAAGATAAGTCCAAACAAGCCCTCCATTGAGTCGGTCATCTACAGTTGTTCATTCTTACCATGTCGGCCTTCCTTGTGTCCGTTTCAAATCATATTCATACTTTGACTTGCCCTCAAAATATATTACTTATTTTGTGTCATTGATGGGGGATACATCAAGTCCCTCCTGTGACGAGTCTTTTTCTGTCGACTCCAACTCATTATCTAGGAATAAGACTTATAAATCATTTAGTACCTTAGAACCTGCATGCCTTAATGGCAGGTCTCTTCACTTTCGACAATGGATTCACATCATTGGTCCCTGATCGAGAGATTTCGCCGAGTGTTCGACTTCAACTCATTTATTCACATTCATTCGGATTGTACTTAGGTACTTTGGGAGTCATTGACATCAATGGTGATTTCCCTTGCACTTGTTAACGGTTTTCATCAATGATCGGTAATCAAGTGGTTTCTACCATGTTCGACTTCGACACATGTAATCACATGGCTAGATTCATACTTTTTAGACAACGAGATTGAAGACCCTGGGTCTTATATTTTTGGCCCAGGTTGCGCTGGAGTATTTATGATTTGTATTGACACATAGATCCACTTTGTATGTTGCGTGGCTATGTCCTAATATGAGTCTTCTAACACATAGATCCACAATGTATTCCTGGTGGCTATGTAGCATTTTGATGACATGGATCCATGGTGTATGATTGGTGGCCATGGCCTACATTTATGATTTCATGCATTTGTGGTCTGAGCATGAGAATGCCTACCTCAAAACTGGTATTATATTCTGCAGATGCTTGATTGTTTGCATGTTTCCGATTAGGTGCGGTCCTTGTTTCTGACAGACACACACATTTTACAAGGTACATCGGCTATCACGAGTTCCAGCCTCATACTTTGGGGGGCATTTT
Organism: Picea mariana; assembly: GCA_032191745.1. NCBI lineage: Eukaryota > Viridiplantae > Streptophyta > Pinopsida > Pinales > Pinaceae > Picea > Picea mariana. The sequence continues at coordinate 12,797 of JASDQU010028497.1, forward strand.
GTTACACATTATTTTGGTCACTCTGGTGATGTCTCTACAATTATGTGTTTAGGCTCTCATAAGGACCTTTTTCCTGAGAAAAATGACTATTGTCTTCTTCCATAAAACATATTTTTAAGATGATTTCGTAGGCCACATGTATTGTTGGGTGTGAGAAACCCTAATTCTCGCAGGTAACCCTATACCTAGCCTGCAAGATGTTCACAATCTACTCTATAGGTAGGGTGCGAACCTGTTTCAAAGCTTACAAGGAAGAGGAAGTTATGAAGGTTCTAGAAGAGGATCTTCTAGAAAATGAGTTGGTATTCACATGGTTGGAACCCTATTGAATTTTCAGATTTAGTGGGATCATCCTTATCCCTTTAACCATCTCTCCTTCTTCTACATAATGAAGGGTTTCTCAAGGAAGAGGTTAAGCAATATTGAATAAAGAATTGATGAAAGAATAGATTTAGAATTGTGTGAGGAATCCTGTTTGAATTGATGGTTGAGGCCTCCATTTGTCCATCAAGCCCTAGTGGATCTTCTTCATGCAAGTTTGGAGTAAGTGTGTGTGTTGGAACAAAGGACCACCGAAAGGAAGCTTGTGACATCAAGGCAATCTGGTTGTATCTTCTACTTTCATATTAATATAATACAGTGGCATGTCCCTTTCCCATAAAATCACTCTTATTTTATTGCATAATTCCTTGATCATATGCATAGGTCGTCATTGAATATACTTTACTATCTTCACTTTGGTTGGTTTGTGTTGTCTTGGATCTAATCTCGCAAGAGCACCGAAGCGAAGTAGGAACAACAAATACCTAAGGAATCAATATAAAGGTATGTCACTCGTTCCTCCTTTGGTAGTAAATTCAATGATAGTTGCTTAGGGAAAGTGTCATGTCCTGTCATGTTTTGTTCTAGATCCAGGTGGATCTAGTGAGATCTGTTAGTGTTCGTATATACCGATTTATCCTATAACATCAATCCTCTGTCTAAGGTCTTCATCCTCTTCTACCTACCCATAGCGTTCTAATGACTACTACCAGGCTCAAATTCGAGCTTTGGGTTGCAAGTTATGGCTTCCCAATGCTCTTCGGGCATTCTCGCCTCATGCTGCGACCAATTATTCTGGAGGCACAATCATTTGGAACCACAGAAACAAGATCAACGATCCTTGTTCCTCACTGAGATCTACAACCCAGTCTCCTCCTTCAGAAATTTGGGCTTCGGTCGAATCCGCACGCACACTCCACAAATCCTCTGAAGTGGCTTTCTAACGGGATGGACCTCCGTCTTCCACGTGTCCTTTTGCTAATCAATGGTGCATGATTCTTCTTTAAGATCAACGACCCACAAAAAATTTGGGCTTTGACACTTCGGGAAATTCCGAACAACCAACATGCAAATCCTCAGAAGTGGAAAATCTTTGAAGTTCACAATCTGACGCCATGTGTCCTCAGAGAATCAACGACTCCAATTCACTTCGAGACTCTGAGCTTTAGAAGTTAGAGAAATTCTGAACAACCACCATGCGAATCCTCTGGAGTGGAAAATCTCCAAAGTTCACAATTCGATGCCATGTGTCCTCAGAGAATCGATGGCTTCGATTCACTTCAGGACTTCGGGATTTGATAGCTTGGGAAATTCTGAACAACCACCACGTGAATCCTCTAGAGTGGAAAATCTCAGAAGTTCATAATTCGATGCCACGTGTCATCAGAAAATTGATGGCTCCGATTCATTTCGGGACTTCAGGCTTAGACAGTTCTTGAGTCTTCACACATGCAAATCTCTGGAGTGAAATCCTTCCATAGTAACAGATCTCCTGACACACATCCTCCACTACTAATGGTTATGATGAACCATGCCACTTCGGCCTTCGAGAGTTCTCAACTCTTGCAATGAGCCTTCCTCCGGAGTGACAGATCTTATGACACATGTCCTCTGAGATTGACATCTCGGGTGAACTTAGGGCTCCGGGCCTTCAAGAACTCTTGTTCCACTTTTTCTTTGAAGGGGTTATCCTCCAAAGTAACATATCGCCCTCCATGCATCCCCAAATGATGGACGGTTGAGATCCTCTCCATTACTCCAGGCTTCATGGATTTTCGAAGCACCAAGCTTCAAATCCTCCAAAGTGACTCTCCTCTGGATTTAACGATGTACTGACACGCGTCCTAGTTTAGGAACGGTTCAGATCTCCTCCAGCTCCCCGCGACTTCAAGGGTCTTTAAACTTTTACGCTTGCTTCCTTCTAGTGTGTTAAACCTCCAGAGTACAGGATATGGTGCCATGTGTTCCCCAATGCCAATGGCTAGGATGGAATCCCTAAAAGACTATACCCCAATTCCTCTAGAGTCCGACGTCCCAGACTCTCAATGTTCCAGTCACTTCACCAACCACTTTGGCTAGGAGGGCTTGTGCCGGGGGTTGACACGTTTAAGGGGCCAGAGGTGACACGTGTCACATTCCAATGGGACTATAGGGTATATGATATGCATGAATACAGGTGACATGTGGCATGTATACCGTGGGTCCACGTCACCCTAGGTGACATCACTACACCATGTCACTCCAGAATGACAACCTTCTAGCATCCCTCAGATCTCACGGTCAAGATTCAGACACGTAGACCCATAGATCTACGACTCTTGTTACTTCAGGAGGTCGACATTCAGGAATTTGGCATTGAAGACTCCTCTTTTCTCCTGAATTTGGTCAGCGCTGGGTTGACCATAGTCTAGATCCGGTGGCTAGGATAAGTCCTGAAGAGTTCTCAAATTGACAGCTCTTGTCACTTCGGGCTTCGACATTTGGGAGTTTTGTGATGAAAACTCCTCCTTTCTCCTAAATTTGGTCAACATCGGGCTGACTACATCGTAAATATGATGGCTAGGATAGGACCCGAAGGATCCCCAGATCTATGGTCCAAGTTACTTTGCGAGTTTGACCTTCAAGTGTTTTGGCTCCACCACCTCTTCATTTTCCCGAAGTGAGACTTCATCGAAGTACACTGTGTGGGTCCCTCCTCCTAGATGATCAGATGGTAGGCAAGGCTCCTAATGAGCTCCACCAAATCTATGACTCTCCTTCACTTCGTAACTTCGATGTTCAGGGAGTTTGATGCTAACACATCTCACTTACCTTGAAGTGGAACTTCACCAAAGTACCATACACAAAACCTTCCACTAGACGATCAAATGGTCGAGAAGGGGCCCCAACGGACTCTCGAGATCAACGACTCAAAACCTTTCGCGACTCTGACATTTGAGTATTTTTGACAGTTATGAAGTTTGACATCCCATGGATTCGAGCTCCCAAATCTCCGAAGCCGTCAAGAGCTATCTCCTTTTGGACTTAGCGCAGGGTTCCTAGACCCTGGTCATATGGACCCTCTGGTGAATCTCGAGCTATAATATCTCTCTTAGTCAAGGTTTAGTTAAGGTCATGGGTGTGAGACTAAGGTCTATTAGGCTACTGGTTTGAAGGAAACACATTCCTAACTCACAAAACTTTAAGTTCTAAAATAGGGCGGGTAATCTCATGGAATTACCGAGATGGTACCGGTGCCAAGAGGCTTGCTTTGAATTTCGAACAGTGAGGTAAATCCCTGGGGAAAACAACTTCGAGGGTTAAAATTGAGCATATGGAAAATCAAGGAGAAGCATAAGTCCTCAAGGAGATACATACATACACATCACTTGATCAGTCAATACAGAGGCCAATCTTAAATGTATACATACATGAATTCATTCATTATTCCATTTCAAAGCACAAAGCATGAAAACACTTATCAAAACCATAAGACATGATGCGACTACTAAAAAGGGTGCCCATTTCCACCCAACCATAGGCTCAGTCACTCCTAATGGATTTACCACTGGACACCCCCGAGCTAGACCATGATGCTTTGAGATTGAATCTTTTCTTCCAGATCAATGAAAGTTAGGGACGAAGGTTACTCTCATTCTCTTGGCACAAAAATAGATAGGGACAAAGGTCACTCTCCTTATCCCGACTCAGTCATAGATAGGGATGAAGGTTACTCTCCTTCTCCCTAGTCAGTCTCTATTTCCTGCGATCAGGACACACTCTTTTCACAGTTCTTCCTCAAACCCGAGAGCTAAGTCTCTCATCTCTGCACTCTTCGTAGGTCTTCCTCTGCCCACCACGCCTTCCTTTCTTGCATTCCTCAACAAGATTATGTGTGGCCCGAATTCCTACTCTGTGGTTAGGTCTGGAAGCCTTACAGATGGGCAGTCTTCCCCATCCCCTCATTAAATCTTGCGGAGGTCTTCCCACCTACCAACCTGACTATAATTCATTCCTCGGTCATAGGGTTGTTCTGATCCCGAGAAATTAAATCCTACAAAGTACTGGTCTGGTGGAATTTAATGAAACCATTCCTGGTCCCCTTCACCATCTCTTTCATAGCATTCGTGGTCTTTCTTAGCACACCCCTTTCCAACAGTTATGCAACACTTATCCATTCTCTAGTAAATAACAAAATTCACATTCATTGACCTTTTATGCAAAGGTCCATCAAATCGAATATTCACACATATTGATTTTTCTATAGTCTCTTGGCCCATATAGTTATATTTACAAACTGGGGGAAACAGAGGTGTTACAGGGGGTGGCCTGTTGCTGAAATTATATGAGTAACAAAGTCTATGGCTAGGAGGAACTTATGAGTTCTGTGTGCAATTGGTGACTTTTCATAAAAGATAAGTGTATTTGTGTGCTTGTCTCATTTACCATGTGCTTAATTATCTATGTTTAACATGGGTTTGAGTAATATATGTTGTTCCATATAAGTAATTGTTGTTATTATGTATATTGTTGTTTGCACATGTAAGTGTGGTGTGGATATTCATTATTATAGTTGTGCTTGAGTATGACAATTATTGTTAGTTTCATGTTATGTTAACCTTATGATTTTGGGTTATGAGTCTTCAAGAAGAGGTTTAAATGGCCGTGTGCACAAAGAATACTCTGTGTGCATCATAGGTTGGGTTTACTTCTGTGCACAGAGAAGCAATCGTTGCATACAAGTGGGACATATTTGGTAATGATGCCATAATGGTTGTAGACACAATAATGTTGTGTGTTCAGTATGCTTGTGTGCAGTTGTATTGTATTACTTCCACTATGTTTTAAGTTATGTAAAAAAAATAAAGCTAGTGTGGCATGACTTAGCTTGAGGTTGAGCACGTTACTTCAAGTGATACTTCACAAAATTGTGTTTAGAATAGAATCCGCACAATGAATTTTGGATTAGCATTGTTCAATAGTAAGTTGGATGATGTTGTAGTTTGGTATCAAAAGCAGTTTGGTAATGAGAATGTTATAGATTGGTTTCAGAGTGACAAAAGTTGAGATTGGGTGACATGGCCTGTTAAATTTAGAGATGTTATTAAGTTCTTTTCGATTTACTAGAGCATAAAAACATAAGTAGGGTCACTGAAAGAAACACAATCACAAGGTACACACCATTTTGTCGTGGGAAACCCTCATCGGAGAGAAAACCCAACAATTTTTTTTTCAATAATAGATTACCAATACAATGCCAAGACTTAAGACAAAACCACCAAGAAAATACTAGAACTGAGCCTGCGCCTCTCTCTCCTTCTTCTTGTAACTACAACTACCTTCAAAAGATGTGCACTAGAAGTGTGAGTGAGTGAGTGAACAAATGAGGCGTCCTCCTCACTTATAAATACTAGTTTAGGAGGCACTAGGGTTTTGTCTCTTCATCAAGTAGGGCCAACTTCTTCCAATAGTGGTTAAAACCACTTTATTAAATCCCATGGGATGACTTTACAAACACCACCATATAACTATGGTTTGACCAATCCACAAAAGGGGATTTGGTCTTATACAAGACCCGACATGATCAATACACAAAGGGGATTTGATATATAAGATAATAACTTAAATATAATTAGAATATTATTCGAAGTTACAATATTTCAACACTCCCCCTTAACGAGAAGGGTATTCTACTGACATAACCCAATACACCATCATCAGGAGAGAGAGAGGGCAACAACATCATCAACATATGGAACATTGAATGACATATCTACAAATCATCGATAGTTTTTCTCATCATTAATAACATCATCATTCACAACATGGAGCTGGAGTAGCATCATCATCATCATCTGCATCAACATCAATTAGCATAACACTAAGACAACAATATCACCAACACCATCATAAAAAACATGAGCTTAATACAACAACATCATCAACAACACAAGGCCGATACAACATCATCAACAACAACATGAGGATGATACAACGTCATCAATAACAACATGAGGCTGAAACAACAACATCATCAACACGAGGTTGAGATAACAACATCATCATCATAAGGAAACATAATGAGGCAGGTGCAACAACAACATTTTGTGGTACTATGACATACCATCCTTACCAAACCTTTGGGATCTGCCCAAGAATAATAAGATTCCCTAGGATATAAAATCCTAATGGAGCTACCATGTGGTACTCTGAAAAACTGTCCTTACCAGATTACTGGATCTTTGGGATCTGCCCAAGAATCAAGAGATTCCCTATGATATAAAATACTAACAGATCTACCACTACTGACCACAACTGGCATACACATGCACAGGTACTCAGACAAACCGTCCTTACCGGACCTTCATGATCTATCCAGGGATGATCAATCCCCTAGGATATCAAATCCTAACGGAGCTACCCGATGTTGGTCAGGATACCATAGTATCATCAACATCACTCCCCCTTTCGAGGGAGGTCCTTTCAGACTATACTAATCTTGGATCGGAAGTATTCAAACTTCACATGAGATAGAGCCTTGGTTAACACATCTGCAACCTGCTCATATGTGCCAACATATTGGAGCTTTACAACTCCCCTCTGCACCATATCACGAATGTAGTGATACTGGATCTCTATGTGCTTAGACTTATCATGGAACGTTGGGTTCTTTGTCATMTTTATGAAACTCTGGTTATCACATTGAATCATGGTGTCTTCCATCTCCAAATCAAATAGACCTGTCAACAACTTCTGAAGCCATATGGTTTCAAAACTGGTGGAACATGCAACAATCTATTCCGCTTATGCCATGTTGAGAGAAATACTAGATTGCTTCTTGCTCTGCCATGAAGTCATGGCTGACCCCAGATTGAAACAACATCTAGAAGTTCTCTTTCTATTAGAAACACTTCTAGCACAATATGAATCAGTATAACCATACAGTTTGATGTCACGATCTCCAGTATAGCAGAGACCATAATCTAAYGTACTCTTAAGGTATCTCATCACATACTTTCCAGCTACAATGTGAACACGTCTGGGTTCTACYAGATACTGACTCAAGGTGTTCACAAAAAAGCATATATCTRGCCTAGTATTCGTCAGATACATCAACAAACCAATAATATGTCTATATAGTGTAGCATCAACCAATTTTGAYGAAGTATCAACCAGGAACTTTAGCTTTGCTTCCATGGGTGTGTTCATGGATTTATATTCCAACATGTCAAATCTCTTCTATATTTCAACTGCATAATTCCCTTGGTTAAGGAAGATCTTMTCTGGGCTCCACCAAAATTCAAGGCCCAAGAAATAATGCATCAAGCCTGGTTCTTTCATCTCAAACTATGCAACGAGCTTCTTCTTACAATTTGTGATGAAATTTTCTTCTCTTGTTAAGAATAAGTCATCCAAATACAATAGCAATATAACTGGCTCATCATTCATAACCTTGAAGTAAAGGTTAGAATCAACTTTACTCTTGGTAAATCCCAAGCTCATCAGGAAACTATCAATTCTACCATACCAATCTCTAGGAGCTTGCTTCAACCCATACATAGCTTTCTTCAACTTGCAGACATGAGTCTTTTTGTCTTCAACTTCAAACCCTTTTGGTTGTTCTATATACACTTCTTCTTCAATAACACCATTTAAGAAGACCATTTTCACATCCATTTGGTGTAACTTCCACTTCATTTTGGCTGTAAGAGATATGATGGTTCTGATAGAAGTGTATCTGGCTATAGGAGAAAATGTCTCTTCATAATCAATGCCTTCCTTTTGAGAAAATCCATGAGCTACAAATATTACCTTATGTTTTTCAATGCTTTCGTCTGGAGCATGTTTTATCTTGTATATCCATTTGGAAGATACCACATCTTTGTTCTTTGGTCTGGGAACTATTTCCCATACATCATTATTTATAATGGACATGTATTCTTCCTTCGTGGCATCCACCGATTCCTTCTTCTGAATGGCATCTTCAAAGAAAATAGGTTCCTTTTCTATGAGATCACACATCAAGGCCATATAACTAGAAAATGGCTTAGGTTTCTCGCTTTGTCTCATGGTTCCTTCTGGGGCACCATACTTCTCTCCATCTTGAGTAAGTTCCCTTGCCCAAGATGAATTTATCTTGTGAGAGATCGTCATCTGGGGAGGTTCTTGAGATTCTATCATATCATGATCTACTAGAATCTCATCATCAGGAGTAATTGTAACTTCCTTCATTGGTTCTGCAACTTTGGGAGCTACAGGTTCTTTTTCATATACTTCTTTAAGCTGGCATTTCCTTGATCTTTTGAGTGTTGCATATTCATCAAAGGTTACATATTTTCTGATCTCAATATGATGGTAACCTGGTATGTAAATTCTGAAGGCCTTAGAGACCTCACAGTATCCAACAAATATTCCCTTCTTTCCTGAAGGATCAAACTTAGTTCTTCTTTCTTTCAGAACGTGTACAAACACTAGACAACCAAATATTGTTAGATGGCTTACTTTTGGATTCTTCCCCATGAACATTTCTTTAGGGGTTTTGAATCCAAGTGCACTATGGGATAATCTGTTTTGAACATAAACTATTGTTCTTGTTGCTTCAACCCATAAGTGCATTGGAATATCTTGATCATGGATCATAGTCTCCACTGCTTCCATTATTGTTCTATTCTTTCTTTTTGCTACACCATTTTGTTGAGGATTATAGAGAGTGGTGAGATTCCTCTTAATCCCAAAATATCTACAAAAGATTCCAAATTAATTTGAGGTGTATTCTCCTCCATTATCTGACCTAAGTATCTTGATATTTCTTTCACAGAGATTTTCTATAGAGGCTTTGAATTCCTTGAACTTTCCGAATACTTCATCTTTTTATTTCAAGAAATAAACCCAAGTCTTGCGAGAATAATCATCAATAAATGACACATAGTATACATACCCACTTAGAGAGGTTGATGGCATTGGACCATATACATTTGAGTGGATGAGATCCAAGATTTCTTCTTCTTTACTATCGCTCTTTGGGAAATGATTATTTGTATTTTTTCCTTGTGCACATCTGTTGCATACACCTTCATGATAAACCTTGAATTCTGGTAAATCAACAACTACCTTGCTTACATATGGTAAGGTTATGTAGTTTATGTAAGCTAGTCTTCTATGCCAAAGTTCATAAGTAATCTTAGTGGAGTGAGTCAAGGTTGCATCTGAGTGACCTTTTAACTTGTACAAACAACCTTCTTCTGTTAAAATAACAATTACATCTTCTATGGTTTTTCCTTTAGGCCACATGATAACTTCACCATCTATGAATGCAACCATGAAGCCTTTCTTATCCAGAGTTGAGATAGAAAGTAAGTTCTTTGTCAAACATGGTACATAAAGTACATCCTTCATTCTCATCGGAGTCCTTGAATCAAGTTTGTAGGTGGATTCTCCCATTCCTTTGATAGGATACCGATAATCATCTCCAAGTGAAACTTTATGGGGAAATTCCTTTTCTATAAGGCTATAGAGAATGTCTCTTTGACCTGTCATGTTCTTAGAGGCACCACTATCTATGAGCCAAGTACCCTCTCCAGGTGTCATAGATCCCGAGAGGGAGGAAAATAAAACATAATCTTCAATCTCTTCTTTAGTCAACTTCGTGGGTGGCTCATCATCTTCAATTGCATGGGAATGATGTCTTTTATTATTTCTCTTCTTGTATTCTTCCCTTTTTGCAAGACAATTATTAGCAATGTGTCCCATCTTATCACAATGATAACATTAATAAGAGGAGAATTATTTTTCTTTTCTTTGACCCTTATGATATTTCTGGAATCTCCTTGGAGGGTGAGATTCTTTATGGGTGAATATCTTTGGGGAGTGAGATTCTTTATGAAGAATGGTCTCCTTTTGGAAATGATACCTTTTCTTTCCTCCTTTAGCATGATCATCTAGGGCTTGATCTTCATCCCTTAATAGTACGACTTATCGGTTGGATACTCTTGCTTCTTCTTGAACACATTCTTCCCACAGACTATTAAATTGGAGTTTCTCTTTTCTTGCACATATAGTTTGGATGGAAGCATCCCAGGGTCTTGTGAGACCATTAAGAGTTGTCATGATGAGTTCATCTTCATACAAGTTGTCTCCAATTGCTTCTAACAGTTCTTTGAAATGAGTAACCCTAGAGAAATAGTCTTGAATTGTTTCTCCTTTCTACATCTTTGTATTCTTGAGTTGGGTTCTCAAATTCATCTTCCGGTTGATGTTCTTTCCTTCATACATTCTGGTTAGGGAATCAAACATATATTTTGGAGTATTCTTGGAAGATACTTGAGGGATAAAGTGATCTTTAATGGAGTCAGCAATGATCCTTTTGGCCCTATCCTTCTTGTACTTTTATTTTGGCAACATTGTGGACCCTTAATGATATGATTAATAATATTCACTTGGTCATGTTCACCATTGTTCAGGGGACATTCATGCTCACAATGTGAGTCTCTACACTGCAAGTACCATGTTTTTTCATCTACCATGTTTGCGGGGGCTAAAGTATTAGGAACTTATTTGATCATTTTTTGGTCTCAAAACTTGAGTCCCTTTCTGGAATTTCCCTCTTTAAGGAGCCCTAGGAGCTTGTTGTTGAGCTCTTTCCAAGTTGAAAATCCTATTCATCATTAATTCTTTGGTTTTTACCATGCCATCTACAGTCAATTGTAGATTTTCCAAGCTAGCGCCAATATCTAAGGTAGGATCGACATTATGGACTATTTTAGGTTTAGCATCTATTTTGACTCTTGGGGCAGAGAAAGGTTCAACTTTGGATGATGATAGATTGTTTTCAATTTTTGTAGCCACCTCTTGGGCCTCTTGGATTGTTTTAGGGGCTTTATCTCTAAGGAGAAAACCCATCTGTCCTGTAAAGGCTTTAGTGTAAAGAAAGAGAAGGAAATTGTCTGAAGGGTGATGGCTCATCGGGATATTTTGCACTAAGCTTTCAAATTTATCATGAAATTCCCTAACTATTTCATTCTCTTGTTTTATGATGTGATTTAGTCTTATTAGAAACATGTTGGGGTCTTCCTTGACACTCCATCATTTGAGGAATAGTTCCTGCAACTTATCCATGGTTGTAATACTAGCATCATGGAGACTATTTTATCATCGTCTAGCGCCATCATGGAGGGTAGTAGAGAAAAAATTCATAGCTAAATCTTCAGTGTCATCATTGATACGATGAAGATGAAAGAAGGCACAAAATTTGCTCATATGATCCTCAGCACTGACTACATCATTACCAGTGAATTTGGGTAACCATTTCACATACCTAGGGGGCATTTTCCTAAGGTACCCTAGTATGTTTGTCATGTCTAACAATTTGAAAAGCTTGGATGACCATTGTTTCTAGGTATTATCTTGGTTTGGATTAACAATCTGAGTCTGAATGTTAGAAAATATGTTTAAAAGAAGATTACCTCCAAACAATGACTTTACTATAGGAGAGTTTTGGGGAGGTTTTCTTCTAAAGAACTTGGGAGGATTGGTATACCTCCCTAAGATTTGTGGAGTCACCAAGTAATTTTCTTGAAACTATCAAAGGAATGAGGGGATCACCTTCAGTGGAGTCGCCAGGTAAGCTTTGTAAGATAAGTGATTTCAAGGAAATGGCTAACCGAAAAAAGTGTTTTCTTGAGGAATATTGACTCAGTGTTCTCTGACAACGACACCAAAATGTTACCGCACAATTTGTACTTTTCCAAATCCCAAGGCAAGTGGATACAAAATTGGTGTAACTGGGAATGACCTATCACTGTCACCTTAATAGGAAATCCCTTTCTATTTAGGAGTATGTTGCAGTACCCCAGGGGAGACGTCCCCAGTGACTTGAGAGTTTGAGAAGGATAAGGCAAATGATAAAAGAAAGTTCCTCCCCTCTCACAAGTCACTCATATTTAAAGGGTTCTTTATGTCTTATAGAGATGAAGCAAATGCGAAATGTTGTGTACCTGCCTAGAACAAGACAACAAAGCAAAAAAGGGGCACTTTTCAAGTACCAAAATGATATTAGTGCTTCATAAGACAATGAAGTCTTAATAAATTTACTAGCTGATATAAAATTGCAGCAGTATAACAATTTATAACAACAATAAGAAATTTTCAGCAACCACAATAATTATGCTTCAAAATGCTTGATAAAAGACTTGAAATAATAACTTTAAATAGGCAAATTGATAATAGATAGTCACAAGCAGTTTTAGCAATGCCTAGCTAGCATAACATGTCATTTTTAGGGTTACTTTTCTGTATTTAGATGGTTGTAGAAATATTTTGCAACAACAACAAGTAAGTTAATGATTGAGGCTAATCTAAGGTTAGTAGGAGTTAGTAGGTGTTCAAGAGAAGAGGTTCTAAAAATTGTTTGATCAATCAACACTTGTAATGGGTAGACTAGTGCCTTCTAGGGTAATGGAGTCAATGATGGCAGCAACAACTCTTAGAGGAAAATAGCAATGATAATATTTATCCAAAGGAGATGGAGAGGATAATAGAGGTGTTGGTAGCCCAAGGCCTCAAAAATCCAAGTCATAGAGATAATTGCTAGAAAGTAATAAAAATTAGGCCCTAGCGATTTCTCTTTTTCTTAGACAAATTGAAATAAAAAATGCAATAGGCAAATGAAGTAGGGTTACTAGAGTGCTACAATTGTATGGGTCTAGTATCCACTTCTAGATAGGTGTCTTTCAAGAAATTTTAGCAAGTGGAAGACTATAGAGAAAAAGTAACATATGTCTTTCTCCTAGGGTTTCAAGCAAGCAATTTCATAATATTTGACATGAAACAAATAAATTCACCATAATCATTCATCCACAATAAAGAAATGCATATTTTCTACTTACTTCACCAAGAATAATCAAGCATAAACCCTAGTTGAAGATACTCCACATGAAAATTTGCCAAAATACACCAAGATTTGCCTCCTCCGAGAAATGTGCACCACTTAATTAAAGCCAATAACCCTTAAAGAGGGATGAATTTCAAACCACCACTTGTGTGATGAGTGAATGATGAAAAAATGAGAGTTTTATCTCTCTATTTATACAATAATTATGACCTTTAATTAAATTTAGGTCATCAAAAGGTTGACTTGGCCAAATTACATCAAAAATCTAGTTTTTACACAAATGTCATTAATTAAACCCTAAAATTACTTTTATAGGCGATGTCATTCCCTTATAGTGTGACATTGAGCCTCCTGGGTGGAATGTTGGGCCTCACCTGTAAAACGTTAGGCCTCCTACTGCCCTAGATGATGCCACACGTGCCAATTAGCACACAACTACCTCCATAATGCCAATCCTAACGCTGGGTGATATCTAGGGTCACAAAGGTGATGTCATGGGCTTCCCAAGGCCAACATCCATGTGGAAGAGAAAGATTCCCCTGGGTCTAGGTCTGCTAAAGTGTCTCTGGTAAAAATATTTCTTTCTTTCTGGTGCAAGTTTTTGACATCTCTCTTCCCCTAGTTGGGGTCACTACATCCATCGACGGGCTTTCAGCCCCATGGAGGTCTGAGCTAATCATCTCCCTATATGTACCTGTCCACCGGGAAAGGTACTGTAGCAACAACAAGTATGCTCTCCTTGGGATCATAAGTCACAAGGATCATAGCACTGCCAATCACATCCAATAATCAAATTACCCAAACATGTGCATCAAACCATCCTTTACCCAGACAAATGCTCAAAGACGTTATGCAGTTTATCAAGTCAGGTTTGGAGAGGGTCTCAGGATGTCCTATTGGGATAATTCTCCTCAAGTTTGTGGTGTTTCCCAAGTGAGAGTCATTCTAGTTCATGTGAGTGTGTGAAATGGTGTAGGGGAAAAGTTTGGGCAGAGGGAGCAATGATAACATGGAAATTTAGGTCTTTCCTGTGGGTGCCTCTGTAGAGGGTGAGCTTCACTTTATCATGGATGAAATTTTTTCCTAGCCCATTCAATTCCTTTTATTCTTAGTCTTATTGCTTTTTCTTTTCAAGGGAAAAGCTAGGGGACATTGTCTTGGCATGGTGACAAGAGGTGACAACGTTACCCATAAGCACTTCATGGAAATGAGAAGGTCGGCTCGTGATGAGACCCCCTTTCTCTTGGATATGCCACCAAGAGCCACTACCCTGGATTGGTTATCAGATATATGGTAGTGTCATACCGCTACATGCCCATGGACCTAATAGACTGGCTCATGATGAGACCTCCCATCCACCAACTAGACCTTGAGTTTTTTTATCTTACAGGTCCCCTTTTCTTATTGAGAATCCTTTTATTTCTTTCTCGGGAATCCCTAGATGAAGCATGATCCAAAATTAGATCTGGGAGCCTGATAGGGCTTAGAAAGGCCTAAAAATAAAAGTTCTTAGAATGGATTCAAAACGGACATGTGCGCAGGGCTCGTCGATATGAACCCAACACAACTTAAATGGGATCAAACAAACATTGTATGCTCAAGTTATGGCGATCTGTTCATTTTTCCAAACATGCAAAAAAAAATGATGACTGTACAGTCCATACAGTGCCACATGGAAGGATGACTGAACAGGCCATATGGCCATACAATTGACATGGTAGGCATAGTCAGCACTGACATGGTAGATTCCATACAGCTGATGTGGAAACTTCTGGAGGTGACACATGGCAGGGTGACTGGGCATATAGATGAATGACGTGGCAAGTACAGATGGGCCAATCAAAGAGTGACATGTGTCACCCTTACAGTGGTGACACATGGCCCATCCGTTCAGGTGACATGACACATCTATACGACACGTGGAAAAATCCCCTATATTTGTGGAGAAAATCAATAATAAATCATAAGGTATAGTAAAAAAACCACTCTATACCAAATTTAGGGTGCAACCCCCTTGCTTGCTGGCCCCTAGTCCTATGGATGCACTCCACGTGACCTTACACTGTCATCTATGCGTTGGCCCCCTTAACTGCTTTAGAACCTGGTCCTGGTTTTATGGTGCAAGGCCATGTGGCCACACCTCAAAGCACACACCCCCCTTTTGGATAACTCCCAATATACTAGCCTAGGGTTATGCCCCCTGGTCGGTGGACACGCCCAATCGATCGGGGCTAACCTTGGATTTTTGTGCCAGGCCAAAAAACACTGAGTCCCAGGTCACATGGGATATATCCCGTGACCTTAGCTTACCACACAATCTAGCTGGAGCTATCACATAACCTCACCAACATAACGAGCTCGGGGGCATGTGGTTGTAAATTCCCCGCAAGTAACAGAACCGTGGGCTGTACATAACAACCATGTGTATATCTCAAAGGTTTTATTTTGTATTTTAACTCTTTATAGCTAATTTTAGCCTTTGGGCCTTTATCCCCTTCTTCCCACAAGGCAAGGTACAACCCTTCCTAGTGTGGCAAACCCAATGCCTGAACCAAGGTAGGGGAATATGAGAGGGATAATGATGAAAAGTGGTAAGTATGGAAGGAATGGATGATGAACTTTCATAGACCCACCCAATGGCAACTCATCCTAAAGGAGAAACAACTTACTAGGGAATTATATCACCCTCCCAAGTATGAACAAGTCAACGAGCATAATTTCCAAGAAAACACTATGAAATAAAGGAGAGTTCAGTGAAACATATTTAAATGCTTTGAAAATCAAGGTGACACATACCATGATACTCGGACTCGTTACCTCATGGAGAAATACCCACTGCCACTTCAGGACTAGGCTGGTGGGATGGATGTTGCTGCTGCTAATAGATAGGATGCACTAAAACAAATATGGACCCTCCAGGGCCAAGCTCAAGTCATATGGCTCTCGACACTCCATGATCTCCTTAGTTATCCCTAGGATAGGGGGTAACACACCCAATCAAAATATTAAAAATAGAGTGGATGATATGTTGGGATGATTGAGCACACTACATCATGAAAGAGATCAACAATATTGAATGCAAGAGAATCAATTCCAAACTTGAGATGTTCATCTTGAAGACCTTCCTTGTCGAATGTTCTGTGAATGCTCAAAATTTAAATAACTCTTTGATGTCTCTTGGGGAAAAAGAGTGATAGGAGGTATGGGGAGAGGGAACAAGGATTGCAACTTAACTCGACATTTTGGAAGGAGGTGGCACACGAAATCTAACATTGTCAATTAATGTCTAATACAAGAGTGGCTTTCTTAGGGATAATTTTACACCAAAAGGTTTTAAGGGAGTTGTGAAGGGATACAAGTTAACACCTCCTTGAAGAAAGAAAGTGTAGCTTCTTGCACCTAAGGCTCTATGTAGATGGAATGGAGGGTGGGTCATGGGTGAGGAAAAATTGAAGATACCTATGAATGGTATTTCATTCATCGTTGTACTACTAGTTCATCGAATATTTGTCTAGGTTACAAATGGTTTTGTTTTGGGGGTATGAGTTGAAGGTGAATTTTAAAGGACCTTTTATAATAAGTTGTAATTAATTGTGGTTGTGTTGAGAGGAGAGAAGTAGGAGAAGCATAGTATAAGTTGGGAGAGACGAAAGGCATAAACATCAACATACTTTATATTGAATTGAACTATTGTAAATGGGTTGTCAACTGATCTAGGGGGAGGAATGCGACAACTTCTCTATTTTAGATTTAACATTGGGACATAAATGCCCTACCACTCTACATAAGTGTAAAATAATTGGTTGTAAAATGAAATACTTTTGATAAATAGAACCTTATCACCTTTTTTGTAATTAGATCTTGGTTTATATCCATTAAATCATTCCTCTGATTAGGCTAATACAAATAATATTCATACTATCATTTTGTGGATTGTTCCCATTA
>JASDQU010028498.1:8740-21086 GCA_032191745.1 Picea mariana
GTACACTATCTTAAATGAGCTTAACCAACGCATATGTAACTTACCTAGATGTTGGGAATATTTGTTGTCACATAAGAGAACTAAAGATCATGGCTGCAATATTTTCTAGTGAATGTTACGGTTGTGTTAGGCCTTCTTTCTATCCTTTTCCACTACTTGGTTGAATCCTTCCATTATATGGTCTTCCTGAGTTCCATTAACTCATCCATCTTGTGATGGAGGGATTAATCATCGTTCATATGAGTTTGGAGCATGACTTGGAGGCTTAGAACCACAAATTCTAATGGCATGATCGCTTCCATCCCATAGACTAATATGAAAGGAATGTGCTTAGTGAACCTTTTGCATGTGATTCGGTAAGCCCATAAAATGTTGGGGATATGATGATCCCAGTCATCACACTGCACATTACAAACTTTGGTAAATGTATGTTCTAAAATTTTATTGAAAAATTCAACCATAACATTAGCTTGAGGATGATATATAGTTCTCTTCTAGTGATGGATTGTGAAATCATGAGTGAGATGTTTGATTGTATCATTTAGAAAATGAGAGCCCAAGTCACTCATCAGTACCTTTGGACATCTGAATATAGCGATAATATTGTAAAAAATGAAGCACATCACAGTCTCAACTATACAATCCTTGATTGGTGCATCTTCATTCCATGTTGTCAGATATTATGTGGCAGTGATAATGTAGTAAGAACTATTGGGATATGTTGGTAGATTGATAGGTCCAACAAATTTAATGGCCCATTCATCGAAAGGTTCATGTGTAGTCACTAGAAAGAGGGGGATCTCATCTCTTTGGTGTAACACCCCAAGGTCGAGCCCCTGCTTAATTGTAATTATGTTTATAGGATGGTGAGTCGAGTGGTTATAAGCTGAGAGACTTATATGTTCATTAGATTGGTGAGACAGATGCTAAAGCCAATAAGCCTGATTTTGTATATGTAAATACTCACATCATTAATAAAAATTACATCGTTGTGTCTAGACCCTCCACGAAGAAATAGTTATGGGGGACTAAGCTCCACTAGGTAGGGAGGGGCTAAGTGTCTAGAAATAGGAGCTAAGCTAGAGGGCTTACCTATAAAGGAATAATATTATTATATTATTATTTCTTAGAGGAAAAGGTTTGACTTAACCGTCTTGTCCTAAGTTCCTCGGGAAAGGGGATGAGTGTCAATTGGAGCTCATATAGCTCTAGGGAGACATGTGTCAACCTAGGTGCATGCAATTTTTAGGTGGGAAAGTCAGCTTGTTAGGGGTTCCCTCACCCTTCTCATGACTCTCACGACTCTGAGGATTCTCACGATTCTTGGGATTCCTTCACCGTTGTGTCTGCATCCTCTTGAGGTTAGTCACCTTGGAAGAGAGCCATACTCCCCACTGATGGATGGGCCATTGTAACCTACAGATACTGGAGTTGTCATGCATATTTCTTGTGAATCCTGACGCACCTATATTGTGCCTGAGTCATGTTGTGTCTTAGTGGTTGGCTATTGCTTCCAATGAAGTCCTTGACTAAGATTGGCTTGCTTCCATATTCTGTGTCCATACCCGTTTTTGAGTTGTTACCATCACTTGTGTGTCACCTAAATTCTATTGTTGACATCCCCTGTGTCCATTTGACATAAGAGTTGAATTGAAGAGGGAGGTTGTCAGGTCTGTGAGCAACTCTCTTCAGGTGAGAGAGTTTGTTGGAAAGTGAGTTCCCCTGGAGGGAGTCCCGTAGAATCTACAGTACTCTGAGAATTTCGATCCAACCTATTGCTGAAGCCCAAGGAAAGGGAGGTGTAGTAGTCATTGGACTTGTAATAGTGAAGATGTACCCTCCTAGGGTGGAAGAGGCGTGTGGGCAATGAGGATTTGTGGATTGTGGGCGTAAGTGGCTCCTGGAAAAAAAATCCTTCCTGTTGTTCTGTGCGACTTCCCTGTTGTCCTTGCCAAGCTTAGAAATCCCTTTCTCGGTAGAGTTTAGTCCCAGTTCGGGGGTGACCCACTGCTGCGTGTGATAAGCATCGTAGTTTAAGTCTGGGGTCTGCACGCAGTTAGTGGACCTCAACTAAAATATAAGTACCCATTTCTTCGTTCAATTACATGCTATGTATTTATATATGTTGTTATATCTATGGTTTTGTATGTGATTACTGCATGTATTCTTTTACTGTTATTTTTTCATTAAGTTGTGTAATAGCAAAACTCCACAAGAATATGTGTATGTACAGAATGTTAATGTCTAGTCTAAAATTGCATTAGATATATATGTAAATAAATATATATGAATATCATATGTTATCTCTATTCATTCCTGTTAAGTTTTATATGTGAATATTTCCGCAAAGTTATTTCATGGCATGGCTTGGCCTATTGGTTTAAGGCTGAGTACGATCACAAATTGGTATCAGAGCTAGACATAAAAAAAAATAAGGTTGTTTTGGTAGCGTTACACAAAAGGGTTTGGAGGCTGGGGACATTACAAATGGGTATCAGAGCCATGGTTTCGACACTGAGCCTAGATGGGCCATGTTAGTGGTTAATGAGACAAATATTTCAGAGTGAATTGTTGTAGAAATAGACAAAAATTGAGGTTCATAACGTACCTGGGTGGGGAATACCTTGGTCGTGTTATGAATCTCAAGAGGTATAACGGTTTATGGAATGGTAGCAGAGAAAAGAGACTACAATAACCATGGGTTTAGAACCACAAGGTTTGAAGTTGGGTCGTAAGATCTGCATAGGGGAAAGACCAATGTTTTCCAATCGTCAAATCTAGAAAGAGATGCATGTGGGCTAACCTGGAATTCCTTCAGACTTCGTGAATTCGGCGAAGTTATGTGTTAAGAAGCAAAAGAGGGGTCGAAGCCCAAAGTTCCAAAATCCTGGAGGGGATCTACAATGTAGATCCGGGGAGAAGTGTTACCGTTAGATCAAGCCAAGAGAAGAAGGTAAGGTGCGTGGTGAAAAGAAGATCTTAGCCATCATATCTGCACACAAGTGGTTGTGAGTCATGGATCTCACAACCATTCGCAATTTGACATTTGGGAGAAGCGGGATGTGCTAATATGAATACTTCCAAAGTCCCAAAGCTCGAAGTCTCGAATTGACATGGCATGATGATGTCACCCTGGATGACGTGGAATTCCTTAGTCATACCATGTGTCAATCAGAATGGAACTTTGATGACCTTGTTAGCCCAAAATAAATACAACATGTGGAGCCACATGCCACCACCTTAATTGTTGATAGTTGTACCATGTGGACCCCGGAAGGTAAATTATATCGAAAATTTGGAGTTTGGAAGATTTGAGGAATGCTAAAGTAAAATCTTCTGAAGTCCCGAAGTATCGAAGGTGATGTGGTCGTGATGACGTCACCAAGGATGACGCAGACATATGTGATGTGTGCTAAATGTTAGTGATTTAAGAACCTAAGGAGGATAGTCACTTCGGGGAAAAGTGGGGTTGCGTGGTTTGAGAAATTCCGAAAGCCAAAGGCCGGAGTATACCTTGACCGTCGATCACAAAGTTTACGTGGCGACAAATGCGGTAGTCCAGAGACTTTGCACTTTAGAAGGATTGATAGTTTTGATATTTTGGAACTCCAGAAGCTGGAGTTCTGTAGTAAATATTAGTCTTGGGATGTTGGAAATACGTGGACCAATGATCCACCCTACTTCATGAGTTCGCCAATTCGGCACTCCGAGATATTTGTTGGGAAGTGCCTTGGATATCATTGAAGCCCGGAGTTCTGAAGCTCCTATCCACCGTAGATCATAGAAAGGAATGTGGACTGTAGATCCACCATTCTTCGCTCGTTCTATAGTTCGTTGTTCTGTGATGTTTTGACGCACGGAAAAAAAAAACCTTCGAAGCTCTGTAGCCAAAGTTCCAACACTCCGGACTAAGCGCCTTTTGGGTTAGCACTTGGTCCCAACCATGTTCAGATGAGAACCAAGGGCTGAAAAAGAGGCTAGTGCCGAATGGTGAATTATTGCAAAACAAAATGAGGCTTAGAGATAGAATTGTGGGGATTCTTGATCGATGCAAACCCACCGAAAAGCGAGTCTGATATTCTTTCTGTTGAATCGGATTGTTTAAGTTGCTATGGAAAATGATTAAAAACTGATAACCTGACAAAAATTCAGTGGACCACACATTTTTGTAGAGTTAACAATTGACGAGCCGAACTGAGTTGTTGCATTGTACAAAGAATGGAGGAGGCACATGATGCTTACAGTTCGGAGGATGAAGTTAGAGGAATGTATGTCCATTTGGGAATTGAAGGAGAAAACTCCAATGGGCATGGAGAAGAAATAGATAAGGAAGTGAACATGATGAAAATCATTAAGAATTTGCAAAACGATGTCCAATTTCACCTGGAAAATAACAAAAGGCTTATGAGAGCCAAGGAGCAACAAGGAGACTTCAATATGAAGTTGATGCGAAGTCTGGAAAGAATCGAAAAGAAATTGGATAAGGAGAGTGGCTCCAACAAATCATAGAATCATGGGACCCCTGATGAGGAAAGAAGAGGAAGAAGTGGTAGAAGACAACACCAACACTCCTGAAGGAATTTCAAAAGGAGGCCACACAACCATTCAAGTCCATCTCCTACCAAAAATCATAGGATATTTGAAGTGGATGAACTGAAGGGAGAAATGAATAGAGTCAAACCTCCTACTTTTGATGGAGAGCACAAGAAAGATGAAGATGTTGAGGCATGGCTTTTGGGCATGAGAAAATATTTCCAACTGGAGAACTATTCTTCTTATGCAGAGGGAAGAATTGGCATCTACCAACTTAAAGGGAAGGAATCCATATGGTGGGATAAGCTTGTGCAAGTATAGCATGTCAGAGAGAAGAATGTTACATGGAGGGAATTCAAGAGACATTTTGAAAAGA
Source organism: Picea mariana (assembly GCA_032191745.1). NCBI lineage: Eukaryota > Viridiplantae > Streptophyta > Pinopsida > Pinales > Pinaceae > Picea > Picea mariana. Next base: position 13,650 of record JASDQU010028498.1, read on the forward strand.
AGTACTTAACTAAGAGGTATTATGACAAGAAAATGAAAGAGTTCTTTGAACTCAAGATGGGAATTATGTTCATTGATGAGTATGAAAGAATATTCTTGGAGTTTCTAAAGTATGTCCCCTTCATCAAGGATGAGACAGTTAATATTCAAAGGTATCTGATTGGGATTCCATCTTCCATCAGTGACAAGATCTAGTATGATGATCCTAAAACTATGGAAGAAACAATAAGGAGAGAAAAATGATTATATGATCAACAAAAAGGAAAGCCTACTTTCAAAAAAGATTCGGAAGACAAGAAGAAGTTGAGGAGGGAGAAGAGGAAGAAGGGAAACACACCACCATTTTTCAGGCATAGTCCTTAAGGACAACCAGTTTTGAGAGAGCCTGGGATGGCTAAAGTAGGTGGGAAAAGGCCAAGGCCGACACTTATGGAATGTTGGGGTTGCAAAGGAGATCATAGGTATAGATATTGTGCTCATATAAAGGACAAGGTGAGGGATGTTCACAATTTTCAGCAAGATGAAACAGTGGAGGACATGGGTAGAAGAGTACCAAGAATCTATGCAACCCTAGACAACAAGCAAGCTGAGTTTCAATCACACATGATCGAAGTTGAAGGTATGATCAATAACCATTTCCTTGCTATTTTAATAGACTCATGAGATAGTCATAGTTACATAGATCCTAAAGTTGTGGAAATATGATGTTTCCCAAGAAGCAAGCATGAGAAATATTGGCCGGTACAACTAGCTACAAGAGCCAAGAGGAAGGTCGTTGAGTTGGTTAAATCATGTCCAGTGGGCATGAATGGACTAAGTACCAAGGTAGATCTGAACATCTTTCCTTTAGGATCATATCATTTGATAATTGGTATGGATTGGTTGGACCAACACCATGCCATCTTAGACTGTCGCAACAAGGCCTTCACTTGCTTGGATGAGGAAAGAAATTGGAGAGTAGTCCAAGGAATTCCCAGGGTAGTTGTTGTTAGATAAATATCAGCAATCCAGCTGAAGAAGTGTTTCAGGAAGGGTTGTCAAATATTTGTAGCCCATATGGAAGAAGCATCTAAGGATAATGTTCCAAATCTAGAGGATCATACAGTCCTGGAATATTTTGAAGATGTGTTCAAGGAGGTAGCATGACTACCCCCAAAGAGAGATATTGATTTCTCTATAAATTTAATACCTGGAGTAGCTCCAATGTCAAAGACTCCTTACAAAATGAGTACACTAGATCTGAAGGAGCTACAAATGCAGTTGGAAGAACTTTTGAAGAAGGGATATATATGCCCAAGTGTGTCACCTTGGGGTGCCCCAGTCATGTTTGTAAAGAAGAAAGATGGGACATTAACATTGTGCATTGATTTTAGACATTTGAATAAAGTGACTATAAAGAACAAGTATCCCTTACCAAGGATCGATGATATCTTTGATCAATTGAAGGAAGCAAACATATTTTTAAAGATAGATCCTAGGTCAGGAAACCATCAGGTAAGGATTAAAGAGGAAGACATCAACACGATCGCTTTTAGAACAAGGTATGGCCATTATGAGTTCACAGTGGTTCCATTTGGGTTATCAAATTCACCCAATTTTTTTATGTGCTTAATTAATGGTGTTTTCTGAGAATATTTAGATAAATTTTTCATTGTCTTTTTGGATGACATCCTTGTATATTCCAATTCAGAAGAAGAGCATGAGCATCATTTGAGGATGGTGTTGAAAGTGCTAAGGAAGGATTAGATGTATGCCAAATTGAGCAAGTGCTCATTTTATCAAAATATAATTCATTATTTGATGCATATCATATCGGAAGAAGGGATAGCAGTGGATCCTGAAGTTAGAAGCCATTAGAGAATGGTCAGTGCCAAAGAATGTGACATAAGTCAGATCCTTTTTGGTTCTAGATGGCTACTACAGAAGGTTCATTGCAAGGTTTTCAAGAATAGCTCACCCCACCACTTCCTTGCAGAGGAAGGGGAAGAAATTTCAATGGACAGAAGAATGTGAAAGAAGATTCCAACAATTGAAGCAACTGTTAACTAATGCTCCAATTCTGAGGACTACAGATCCAAATGAAGACTTCATTATATGCACAGAGGCATGTAAACAAGGACTGGGTGGAGTCCTCAGTAAAAATAGGTTTATTGTATGTTATGAATCAAGGAAGTTGAAGGAGCATGAAAGGCTCTATGCCACTCAGGATTTGCAGTTGGAAGCCATAGTGCACACCTTGAATAAGTGGAATCACTACCTCATGGGAAAGAGGTTTGAGCTGAGGACAGAACAAAATGGTATGAAATATTTATTTGATTAGCCAACTCTAAATTCCAGGAAAAGAAGATGGTTAGAGTTTCTCAGTGAATATGAATTTTATATAAAGCATATCAAGGGGAAAGAGAACAAGGTGGTTGATGCATTCAACAAAAGAGTGCATGAGTTGCATGCTACAACCATTAGAATGTACCAATCGAATTTGAAAGACAAATTTGTAGAAGCTGCAAAATCAGATTTGCAATACATAGAATTGGTAACAAAATTGCAACAAGGAAAAATGCAGCAGAAAGTTGAGGATTACGAATTGAGAATTGATGGAATCCTCTTGTACAAAAACAGAGTTTATGTACCCAATTCTTTTAAATTGAGTAGTGTGATTTTAAAAGAAATTCACAATGTACCTTATGCGAGACACCCAATATACCAGAAAACAATTTTTTCATTAAAGAGCCTATATTATTGGCTAGGCATGAAGAGGGAGATTGTTGGATACATAGCTAAATGCTTGGAAAATCAAAAGGTAAAGGCTGAGCATAGACACCCAGCTGGGTTTCTACAGTCGTTAACCATCCCGAAGTGGAAGTGGGAAGCGGTGAAAATGGATTTCATCACAGGGTTTCCCAGAAAAAGCAAGCATCATGATGCAATCATGTTAGTAGTGGACAAGCTTACTAAAGCTACCCATTTTATTCCTTTGAAGACTACTCACAAGGCCACTAATGTTGCTAAAATTTATATGAGGGAAATAGCATGACTGCATGGTATTCCCAATAAAATTGTGTCTAACAGAGACCCAAAGTTTACCTCGAAGTTTTGGAGAGGATTATTCAAGTGGGTTAGAACGAACCTAAACTTAAGCACAACCTATCATCCCGAGTCAGATGGAAAAACAAAAAGAGTAAACCAAGTAATAGAAGATATGATAAGGATGTATGTGATGGACAAACCATCTAAATGGGAAGATTATCTACACTTGGTAGAATTTGCCTACAACAATGGGTATCAAGCATCACTGAAGATGAGCCCGTTCGAAGAACTTTATGGAAGAAAGTGCAACACCCCAGTAAGCTGGGACAATCCAATTGATAGGGCAGTGGTTGGGCCATAGCTACTCAAGGAAATGGAAGAGAAAATGCTGAAGATTAAACAAAATTTGAAGGTTTTCCAAGATAGACATAAAAGATATGCATAAAAAGGAAGAAACAATAGAAAGTTTAAAGTGGGTGATCATGTTTTCCTAAAGGTGAAAGCCAACAGAAGTTCCATAAAGCTGGGAAGTTGTTCCAAGTTGGCAGCCAGATTTTGCAGACCATTTGAAATCCTAGAAAGGATTGGAACAATAGCTTATATGCTTGCATTGCCTACATCCATGATTGTTCATAATTTAATTCATGTATTGTTGCTCAAGAAGTATATACCTGATGCTAATCATGTGATTGATAGGAATGTGATCCAGGTGGAACGAGAAGGTGCTTGCATGTGTAAATACTGGACTAGAAGAGAAAGAAACTACATAATCGGGTTGTAAATCTTGTAAAGTTTCAGTGGACTTGGTACAGTCCTGAGTGCACAATATGGGAGCATGAAGATGCTATGCGGGCAGAGTACCCACATCTTTTTGAAGATTTTGGAAATCTTGTTGTTGTTGTGTAAATAAGTTGCACTGAAGGCAGTGAAAAAATAAGGGGAGGGGATTGTAACACCCCAATTTCGAGCCCCTTATAAATTGTAATTATGTTTATAGGCTGGTGAGCTGAGTGGTTATGATTTTAGGGGCTAGATTTCATTCATGGGATAAAATTATTTTACCTTAAAAATCGCCAAAATTTTATAAAAACTATATAAAATACTTAGAAATTTGAATATTTTTACAAAAATATCTCCAAACATTTATAGTTGACGTATCAAGGATTGTAAGATTCGCCAAGGTTTCTACATTTTAAAATAAATTTCCATCCTTAAAATCATCCCTGGTTATAAGTTGAGAGACTTATGTGTTTATTAGGCTAGTAAGCCATATGCTAAGGCCAATGAGCTTGCTTTTGTATATGTAAATAATCACATCATTAATAAAAATTATATCACTACGTGTAGACCCTCCACGAAGACAGAGTTATGGGGGACTAAGATCCACTAGGTAGGGAGGGTATAAGTGTCTAGGAATAGGGGCTAAGCTAGAGGGCTTACCTCTAAAGTAATAATAATATTATATTATTATTTCCTAGAGGCTAAGGTTTGACTTAACCGTTTTTTCCTAAGTTCCCAGGGAAAGGGGACGAATGTTAAACGGAGCTCATGAAGGTCCAAGGAGACATGTGTCAACCTAGGCGCATGTAGTTTTTAGGTGGCCAAGTTAGCTCGTTGGGGGGTTCCCTCACCCTTCTCAGGACTCTCACGACTCTAAGGATTCTCACGATTCCTTCACCATTGTGTCTGCACCCTCGTGAGGTTAGTCACCCTGAAAGAGAGCCATACTCCCCACTAATGCATGTGCAATTGTAACCTATAGATACTGGATTTGTCCTGGGTATTTCCTGTGAAGCCCGATGCACTTGTATTGTGCCTGAGTCGTGGTATGTCTTGGCAGTTGGTTGTTTCTGCCAACACAGTCCTTGACTAAGCTTGGCTTTCTTCCATATTTTATGTCCATACCCGTTTTCAGTTGTTACCATCACCTCTGCATTAGCCAAATTCTGTTGTTGACATTGCTTGTGTCCGTTTCACATTAGAGATGAATTGAAGAGGCAGGTTGTCATGCCTGTGAGAAACTCTCACCAAGTGAGAGATTTTGTTGGGAAGTGAGTTCTCTTGGAGGGAGTCACATAGCATCTACAATACTATGAGACTCCCAGTCCATCCTGTTGTTAAAGCCCAAGGAAAGGGAGGTGTAGTATTAGTCGGACTTGTAATAGTGAAGGTGTACCCTCCTGGGGTGGAACAGGCATGTGGGGAATGAGGGTCTATGGGTTTTGGGTGTAAGTGGCTCCTGGGATAAAAATACTTCCTATTGTTTTGTGTGACTTTCCTAATGTACTTGCTAAGCCTAGAAATCCCTTGTCTGGTGGAGTTTAGTCCCATCTCGGGGGTGATCCATTGCTGAGCGTGATGAGCAACATGGTCTAAGGCTGGGAGGTTCATGGAAGTTCTGCACGCAGTTGGTGGACCTTAATTAAAATATAAGTACCCATTTATCTTTTCAATTACATGCTATGTATTTATATATATTGTTACATCTATGGTTTTCCATGTGATTACTGCATGTATGCTTTTACTGTTATTTCTGCATTAAGTTGTGTGATAGGAGAACTCCGCAAGAATATGTGTATGTATAGAATGTTAATGGCTAGTCTAAAATTTCATTAGATAGATATGCAAATAAATATATATGAATATCAAATGTTATCTCTATTCATTCATGTTAAGTTTTAAATGTGAATATTTCTGCAAAGTTATTTGGTGGCATTGCCTAGCCTGTTGGTTTAAGGTTGGGAACGGTCACAAATTGGTATCAGAGCTAGATATAAAACAAATAAGGTTGTTTTGGTAGCATTACCCGTCAGGGGTTGGAGGCCAAGGACGTTACATTTGGTATGGATTTCCCATCCATTGTCATACATCGCAACTCTTGTAATAGTCCTTAGAATTGGCAAAGAGAGAGGCCCACCAGAGTATGACATGTAGAACCTTATGCCCAGTGGCCTTTTTGATGTTATGGCCTCCAACAATTCTCTCATGTTTCTCATATAGGATGGAATATCATTCATGTACCAAAGAAAAACAACGTAGGATTCCATTGGCACCTAACTTATACAACTTTTCACTAATCAATTAATAATCAACACTATGGGTCACTAGTTGGCGATGTTGTGTAGGAGTATATTCCCTTGGAGATTTTCCAAAAATAAGGAATTCGGCTATTTCAATCAGTTGATTGAGGATGTCTTGGACACAAAAGAGTTGTGCATCGGGAATCTCATTGTCGAGGTTGTTAGAATCCTCTCCCATCTTAGTACGTGATAGATGATCCAACCCCACAATGCACATTGTATTTTCCTAGTTTTACCACAACATCGAAGTCAAATTCCTAAAACAAGAGAAATGTAATGGCCAAACTAACAATTAATACTCTAAATTATAAGAACAATTCCATGAATACAAAACATTAAAGCATAATCATAAAATTTATAAGAACTAATTGCATATATAATACATGAGATATAAGAATGACAAGGACATACCTGAGAATGAAGACCCCGACTTGTTTGCAACTTGGTGCTTGTTGAATTGTGGCACTCCAAGATTTATTCCACTAACCACAACAACAATGTGGGGGACGAATATCCACCCAACCAACCCCTCAATGTATGCAACTAAGGTCCCCTGAGCCATCAATCAACTATCTATGCCAACGTCAAATTCTTACTTCCCTCGGATTCCTCAAAGCCCAAAAATGAGAGATACCTTCCACCCTTTTTCTCTTCTTTTAAATAAAATTCCTTAGTACATCCATGCAAAAAAAACCTCATGCATAGGTTCCACTTGTCATCATGCAAAATTTCCTTTTCTGATCTTGACTTGACTTATGTTCTCTTATTTTATCATTTTTATTAATAATAGAGTAATCTCTTTTATTCATTTATATTTTATTTTTTAATTTATTTATTCTTTTCTTTCTTTTGTTTTTATGCATTTTGTTTATCTATTTATTTATCATCACTGTTTATTATTATTATGTATTAATATATTTATTATTATTTACTATTATAATAATAATTATTTATTTAATAATATGGGCCATTGCATACTTTCCCCCTTCAAGGATCTTCGTCCCAAAGGTAAATTTGATTATGTTACTTATACGTTTTTAATTAGCTCACCTTACCCTCAACAACACCTTATGTTAGCTCTTGCAACTTCCACAACACCTTCTGTTGGACTAGTATAAAGCCATCCAAGTGACTACGACATGCATCGAAATTACACATCAGAACACTCTGGAAATGCAAGTACTCTCTAGTGTTCCTTCTCGAATTTTGGAACCAGGCTTAAATCCTATCGATCTATCGAGGCTCTAGACACCAGACCCTATCTTGTCAATCTCATCTCTATGGCACTAGACCAAGACATCTCAATCTATCTAGGAACCCGACCTCATGTG
>JASDQU010028500.1:13481-25535 GCA_032191745.1 Picea mariana
TCAACTGTGACCCAACCAAGAAAATGCGACTTCAAACTTATTTAATACAAAACTCTTGTTGACTCTAATTAAATTTTAGAACAGAGAGTGAAAAATGAATGTGGGAAGGTGATGGGATTTTAATTAGCGAAAAGTGAAATAATGATAGGGAAAGAGAGTGGATATTGTTCATAAAATTAATTACGTAATCCATAAAACCATTATGTGAAAGGAAATAACACCAACCAAATGACCACTGTGACCCAAAAAACAACTACTCTGAATAGTCCAAATAGTTTTGTGCATTAACTTGTTCACTCTTCGTAATCAAATATTTAACACAACGTCATCAAACAAGACAACATGCATTCCACAACAACCTGTAGGGGAGCTCTGTTTCATCTCACTTATCCATTTAATATTTAAAAATAATTCCCAAATGAATACAAAGACAATTACTTGCACTTTCTTCAACGCCAACTTATCAACCACTGCGCACAAATTATTTCAATCATTAAATATAGACACAAAAATCATGCTCGATCTCGTCCTCTAATTCATTTAATAATTGAATTGTAATGAGATTATACTATCACAGATCCTGTGCCTATCTCTGCTATGAAACATGATATTCATCAATACACATAATGGTCATCCAAATACAAACATCAATATTTTAAATGCAAAGATCTTGACTTGCCATTTAACCTCATAGAAAATCATCACCATTCAACACATACTATGTTGTGGAATACATAGACATCCGACAAAAATGCAAGAGCATTTTTGTGATTGTATAAGTTCAATAATTCTCAATCTAAACATCCATAGTGCCGGGCTATCAATCCAATACAACAAGGTAGTGAAAACATGCCCGATATCATAACATAAACCGATCAAATTGCAACAAAGCCATATTTAAAAACCCGTGACCCTCTTTGATGGCACAATCAAATAATATCTACAACATATACAATGGATGGCCATGCCATAATTACCATGATCGTAACACTCCATTTGAAAATTAAAACACATAGTCACAACAATCATTAAATCATCTTAACATGTTGTAGGAATGCCACACACATTCCCATGCATCACACACGAAGTTTCATTGTGCATTAATAAATTGTAAACTAAAGTTGGGTTAACAATTCAACAATTGCAATTTAAGAGAGATCAACTATGCATTCAAACCAATTCCCCAATCAACCAATTACCATCATGATGTTGCCAATTCGATTGTCATAATAACTAATGCAATGACCAAATACCAAACTAACACCACTGTCAACATAATCAATAGAGACGAGTCAAAAATCAAACACTGTTGACAATACACCAACAACTCATAACAACCAACAGTAACCTGATGGCCATAATGATTTCCTCTATAAAAACCCAGGCTTAAGAAATCACAAGTTTTCTATGTGGACGAACATAGGGAGACATGGAGCCGATTCCCATCATCAGGTGAGAACCTCTGAGACCAATGGTGCACACACAGGTGTTGGTAGCCAATTCACCTTTTTTATGATCCTATAAGCTGCCTACACCCATCTCTAGCAAACATCAAGTTTTTCATCGCATTTTTCAAATAGATGACATTTTCATTTCTTGCGACATTTACACATTTGTCTTTGTTAAGTTTTCAAAACTGGAAGAATGAAAACTTCTCCTTTCGAGGTCACATTTCGATCACTATCTGAACTGTCATGATCTTTTATCGATATGCCTACTGTACTTACCTTTTTTTTATCGTTATGTGGCTGGAAGGACTTTCGAACTATGCTCATTGGACATTCTTATATTGATTGTATAACTTGATTTTATTGAGTTTGTAAGGCATTGAGCATTTGGACTTACACTTTTTATGACTTGCCTGATCATTGATTCTATGGAAATGCATAAGGGTTATGATTGATTTTTCCCATATATATATGATATAATCCTTATGTTAATCTTTTTATAATTTTTTGGCTTGTCAACTATATGAATGTTGTTTTGGCATCTTGGTTGAACTTTTGATTATATGAATTAATACATTGGTGCATATTTGGTTTTCGGTTTTGATTTATACGTCGGATGTTTGAACACCATGGCATAACGTTTGCATGTATTGGCATACACATTTGATTTCATTGGTTGTACACATGACTTAATGGTTGAACTATTATTATGGAGTGAACAGCTATGAAATTTGGCGGTTGTACTTGGATAATGAATATTATGCATGGCAGACTCCACCACCTTCGCATGCGTGCATTTATGCTTACCCCTTTTGGATCGTTCATTGTTGTTGGTTCGGGTAGCTCTGTTACTGTGTGTGTTGGTGAATTCGAACCCTTCCCTTACCATGCATTCAGCTTGATGGCCCCAATGGCAATCAAACCCTGCCGATGTTTAACAATGCCCGCCAAGATTTGGCAGACAGTGGATGGCTTACCTTTGTGAAACATTTTGAGGGTTTTAACCTTTGCGTAGCTCGACAGTTTTCCCTGACCTTCGATGGTTGTTGAGCAAAGATCAGCAATATACAGTTGGAGATTGATGAACATTTCATCAGCTCGGCTACGGGGTTATCTGCCTCGGGGCAGCGTTTGTTTAAGAATTGCAAGGTTGAGGAAGTGCCATGGACCTTGTTGTTTCAATCTCGCAAAGTCACCTCTTGTGACAGAGCTATGCCCGTATCTATGCTCAAACCACGTTGGCACGATTTATTAACAATAATCAAACAGTTCGTCACCTGTGAAGGTCAATACGGACTTGTGTTCCTCCACCACCTTCGTTTTCTCATGGTTTTTATGGGATACTCTCGCAATATGCCCTATTATTTTCATCATAGCCTATTTAAAATGTCGAAGAAGTTCAAAAGGCACCAGGTTGATAGTAGCCTATTTCATTATGGGCTTGTTAAGCTTATCGTTGTCTATCATTTGAGTTTGCATGGGGATAGATGGAGCATTTTCGTTGCTCGGAATGGTTTCGAGGATCCGAACCCTACACAGGTTGACAAACCTGTGGTGAGGGAGGTCAAGACTGTACCCCCAGTGCCCTACCATGTCCTACTGCCTAAACCCTCGGTCGACCCTCCTATCGACTTACCCCACACTATGACTAAGAGTGTTGAGACTGTTAAGCCTGTGACAAAAAACCCCAAGGCAAACCCTACTGCTAGCGATAAGGGTAAAAAGAATGCATGTTTGATTTCATGGATGGCAAGGAACAAGCCAAAACCCCCTGTTGAGCCAAACCCTATCATCTTGAGTGAGGACGTCGATTCGGAAGTTGATCATTTATTGGCCAGCGAATACCCCTATTCGCAAGGTTTGTGTCATGAACGCCCTTATGATTTTGTATCAAACCTACCCCCCTACCTAAAGGACGACCTTAACTACCCAGGTATTAAAGTTCCTTGTGAAACCCTCGATCATTTTCCCAAACCCTCGCCTGCTCTGTCTAAACCCACACAGTCACCCTGTGACCAATGCAATTCATGGTTAGAACAATATTATATCGATGTTCCTATACTCCAATCCAAGATTCAATCATTGGAAGAATAGATTGCACTGCTAACCAGTCAAAAATCCAAGCTTCAAGCGACAGATAAAAATCAAAAGACAACCGGCTCCATCCTATTTAAAAACGTGGAATCAGCCACGACTGTTGTAAATTCCAAGCTGGTATAAGCAATGTAGCCTCGTCGCCACACAGGTATGGTTCTGACATCGTTTTGTTCTGTAGATAATCTTGTTTGCTCTAATGATTTTGATTCATCTTTTAAATAGTTTGATCACTTATTCAAATGCCTCTATCATTTGGTGATCATCCTGTACATAGATTTTCTTTGAATAGAAAGAGTTTCGATTCGATATATGATTTGCTCATAGATTTTTTATGGTTATTCGTTTGGATTTCATTTGCTAAGCTTGTCTGAGAGAAGTGACGAATTAATGGTGTGTTTTCAATACAATTCGTTTTGTATTCACCTCTAACGGGAAGTTCCATACTCTATTTAGAATATGATTACCCTCGGATTCGATCTCGTATGATTCATATGCTGGGTTTGACAAATAATTTCGAGAGTGTAGTTGTTACAATGTGCTCTGTCATACGATTTTCCAAATCATGAATACCACTCTGTTTGATTTAAATTTGGAAATAACTACTCTATTTTTATAAAAACAATGGTCTCATTAAACCTGTGCAACTATGCCCGAAACATAAAACAATTATGATTTGCAACAAATATGCTAAACTCAGCCGATTAATTCGCTCGTTTGGATTGCTGTTTGGTTTGATTTTAAATGTGTAAAAACGAATTTGTCAAACCCAGTTGTAATTCGTTTGATTGGAACGATTTTGGTAAAGGAAAATCAATCTTGTTTTCTCATTGTGCAATGATAAACGATCGATAACAAACTCTGTTTGATTGATCCTGTTAGGATTTTGGCTATGAGTCAATTATAGTTGGATTCGTTTACAGCCTAGATCGCTTGCTATACAGTTATCGTGATAATCCTATTCGATTCACACTTGTAACGAAGTGTTTGCAATTTGTTTTATTTTCAATTGAATGTTAAAACTGATTTCATAACTAATGGATTCAATTTTATTGAGAAACAATTATGATGATGTTACATATGATTTCATTTACCCGACTTATGATGATGATCGAAACAGAGTATTGCTATCTCTATATTCGGTTAAATGATGTGGATCATGTTGGTATAATTCTTTCAAATTAAATGATTCGTTTTCAGATAGTTCTTGGTATAATTCTTTCAAACTAAATGATTTGTTTTCAAATAAAGGACAGTTCTAAAAAATTCTGATGCGGTTTAAAAAAATATACTAAAATATCAAGATTTTTAGCGTCACCCCACTCAGCTATATACATATGAAAAACAAAATAAAAATTATTAATAAGAGCTGTGGGAAATGCTTGTAAACCCGTCAGAATGCTGAACAGGTCTGCTGGCAGCGGGTAAATGCATGCATGACACCAAGACAACTTCGTCGGGGTACTGAACAAGCCCGCTGGCAGCGAAGCAATGTCGGGTACATGAAAATCTACAAAAAAATATAAGAAACCTCTTTAATGTCCTTTATTCTAATCTACAACTTCTTGACAGGATACAGATGTCAGAGTGGGTTAAATGGCAACCCTGTCGAGGCTATGGACGCCTGCTGGCAATAGTGGCCATGCCAACAGTATTGAAGATTTTATCTTTAATATCGTGACTTGCTAATCTTAAGATTGTTATTAGTTTTCATCTTTTAAAACACTGCTAAAAAAAAAATGATTTACGATGATGTTTGTATGATTTTCTGGTTGTTATTTTTGAGTCGGAATTATCTTTGTTGTCTTAATCTGAATTTGTACCTTTTGCAGAGATAACTGCTTCTTCCAGTGTGTCACCATTGTTGGCAGCCAATTCACCTTTTTTATGATCCTATAAGCTGCCTACACCCATGTCTAGCAAACATCAAGTTTTTCGTCGCATTTTTCAAATAGACGACGTTTTCATTTCTTGCGACATTTACACATTTGTCTTTGTTAAGTTTTCACGACTGGAAGCGTGAAAACTTCTCCTTTCGAGGTCACATTTTGATCACTATCTGAACTGTCATGAACTTTTATCGATATGCCTACTGTACTTACCTTTTGTTTATCGTTATGTGGCTGGAAGGACTTTCGAACTATGCTCATTGGACATTCTTATATTGATTGTATAACTTGATTTTATTGAGTTTGTAAGGCATTGAGAATTTGGACTTACACTTTTTATGACTTGCCTGATCATTGATTCTATGGAAATGCATAAGGGTTATGATTGATTTTTCCCATATATATATGATATAATCCTTATGTTAATCTTTTTATAATTTTTTGGCTTGTCAACTATATGAATGTCGTTTTGGCATCTTGGTTGAACTTTTGATTATATGAATTAATGCATTGGCGCATATTTGATTTTGGGTTTTGATTTATACGTTGGATGTTTGAACACCATGGGATAACGTTTGCGTGTATTGGCATACACATTTGATTTCATTGGTTGTACACATGACTTAATGGTTGAACTATTATTATGGAGTGAACAGCTATGAAATTTGGCGGTTGTACTTGGATAATGAATATTATGCATGGTAGACTCCACCACCTTCGCATGTGCGCATTTATGCTTACCCCTTTTGACTCGTTCATTGTTGTTGGTTCGGGTAGCTCTGTTACTGTGTGTGTTGGTGAATTTGAACCCTTCCCTTACCATGCATTCAACTCCATGGCCCCATTCGTGCGAGTTGAACCCAATGGCAATCAAGCCCTGCTGATGTTTGACAATGCCTGCCAAGATTTGGTAGACAGTGGATGGCTTACCTTTGTGAAACATTTTGAGGGTTTTAACTTTTGCGTAGCTCGACAGTTTTCCCTGACCTTCGATGGCTGTCGAGTGAAGGTCAGTGATATACAGTTGGAGATTGATGAACAGTTCATCATCTCGGCTACAGGGTTATCTACCTCGGGGCAGCGTTGGTTTAAGAATTACAAGGTTGAGGAAGTGCCATGGACCCTGTTGTTTCAATCTCACAAAGTCACCTCTTGTGACTGAGGTATGCCCGTATCTATGCTCAAACCATGTTGGCATGATTTATTGATGATAATGAAACAATTTGTGCCCTGTGAAGGTCGATACAGACTTGTGTTCCTCCACCACCTGCGTTTGCTCATGGTTTTTATGGGATACTCTCTCAATATGCCCTATTATTTGCATCGTAGGCTGTTTAAAATGTCGAAGAAGTTCAAAAGGCATCAGGCCGACAGTAGACTGTTTCATTATGGGCTTGTTAAGCTTATCGTTGTCTATCATTTGAGTTTGCACGGGGATAGCTGGAGCATTTTCGTTGCTTGGAATGGTTTCGAGGATCTGAACCCTACACAGGTTGACAAACCTATGGTGAGGGAGGTCAAGACTGTACCCCCGGTGCCCTACCATGTCCTACTACCTAAACCCTCGGCCGACCCTCCTATCGACTTACCCCACACTGTGACTAAGAGTGTTGAGACTGTTAAGCCTATGACAAAAAAGACCAAGGCAAACCCTACTGCTAACGATAAGGGTAAAAAGAATGCACGTTTGATTTCGCGGATGGCAAGGAACAAGCCAAAACCCCCTGTTGAGCCAAACCCTATCATCTTGAGTGAGGACTCTGATTCAGAAGTTGAGTGTTTCTTAGCCAGCGAATACCCCTATTCGCAAGGTTTGTGTCATGAACCCCCTTATGATTTTGTATCAAACCTACCCCCCTGCCTAAAGGATGAACTTAACTACCCTGGTATTTAAGTGCCTTGTGAAACCCTCGATCATTTGCCCAAACCCTCGCCTGCTCTGTCTAAACCCACGCAGTCACCCTATGACCAATGCAATTCATGGTTAGAATGATATTATATGGATGTTCCTATACTCCAATCCAAGATTCAATCATTGGAAGAACAGATTGCACTGCTAACCAGTCAAAAAGCCAAGCTTCAAGCGATAGATAAAAAGAAAAAGACAACCGGCTCCATCCTGTTTAAAAATGTGGAATCAGCCACGGCTGTTGTAAATTCCAAGCTGGTATAAGCAATGCAGCCTCGTCACTACACAGGTATGGTTCTGACATCGTTTTGTTCTGTAGATAATATCGTTTGCTATAATGATTTTGATTCAGCTTTTAAATAGTTTTAGCACTTATTCAAATGCCTCTATCATTCCATGATCATCCTGTACATAGCTTTGCTTTGAATAGAAAGAGTTTCAATTCGATATATGATTTGCTCATAGATTTTTTATGGTTATTCGTTTGGATTTCCTTTGCTAAGCTTGTCTGAGAGAAGTGACGAATTAATGGTGTGTTTTCAATACAATTTGTTTTGTATTCACCTCTCACGGGAAGTTTCGTACTCTATTTAGAATACGATTACCCTCGGATTCGATCTCATATGATTCATATGCTAGGTTTGACAAATAATTTTGTGAGTGTATTTGTTACAATGTGCTCTGTCATACGATTNNTCATGAATACCACTCTGTTTGATTTAAATTTGGAAATAACTACTCTGTTTTTATAAAAACAATGGTCTCATTAAACCTGTGCAACTACGTCTGAAACATAAAACGATTATGATTTGCAACGAATATGCTAAACTCAGCCGATTAATTCGCTCATTTGGATTGTTGTTTGGTTTGATTTTAAATGTGTAAAAATGAATTGGTCAAACCCAGTTGTAATTCGTTTGATTGGAACGATTTTGGTAAAGGAAAATCAATATTGTTTGCTCACTGTGCAATGATAAACGATCGATAACAAACTCTGTTTGATTGATCCTGTTACGATTTTGGTTATGAGTCAATTATAGTTGGATTCATTTACAGCCTAGATCGCTTGCTATACAGTTATCGTGATAATCCTGTTCGATTCACACTTGTAACGAAGTGTTTGCGATTTGTTTTATTTTCAATTGAATGTTAAAACTGATTTCATAACTAATGGATTCGATTTGATTGAGAAACGATTATGATGTTGTTACATATGATTTCATTTACCCGACTTATGATGATGATCGAAACAGAGTATTGCTATCTCTATATTCGATTAAATGATGTGGATCCTGTTGGTATAATTCTTTCAAACTAAATGATTCGTTTTCAGATAGTTCTTGGATGAAGATTAAATTTAATTCTTTAAAAAGATTTGAATTAATCTAAATTCTGATTCTGTATCTTATTTTAGACCAGCTACAGAATCAGATGATTCTGTAGCTAGTCTATAGAATTTAATTTTTATCATTTTATTAATAAAAGAGTCTTCTAACTTGTCTATTTTGGATCCTTTTCGGGTGAATTCGAAATTACATGGGGTTTGATGGACAGTTTAGAGGATATTTGAAATATTTTGGTTTCATTTTAATTTCCTAGTTTGGTTGATCTTGGGAATATCTTCCCAGATTATGTAAACAGCTTTATAACTTGCACAGGGAGGTTTTACCCTGTGGAAAACCTTTAAATACTTATTATTTTTTGTAATAATCATCCTCATTCGTGGGAGAACAAGGATATGGAATTTTAATACAGACTGAGACAGAAATTGATGTTCTGTTACAGCTTTAGCTTTTCATAATATCAATATTTTGTTTCATGTTTATGTGTATCAATTTGCATCTGATTAATGACTACTTTAGCTATCTTAGTCTTTTGCAAATGATATGACTTAATCAATATAATCCATATCTGATTTCTTCCAGTATTTAAAAACATATCAATTACTTGATTCAGTTTGTGAACGGGAGATTTCTCTTCTTCATCAATTGAATTATTAAGTATAAGTTTTTGCATAACAGGTTTACCTAATTGTAGAGATTTATAAATCTTATAACTGTTATGATTTTTTATGTCTTGTTTGTCCTGTAAACAACTCAAAGAGCATTGCAACTATCGTTTACAAGAAGCTTCTGGATTATCCGGTGCGAGTTTCCTTCCTCCGACCAGCTTCAAAGTCATCATACACAGGACGAACCTGAAGCGTTTCCAGGTCAGTTTGTCATTTGTTTGCTTAGTGTATTTATTAGTAGTTTAGTTTAGATATAAGTTTAGTTAGATTTATAGTTAGAATTAATATATTAGATTGTTTAATTTCAGTAAGTTTTATTTCTTGTTTATAAAATCATAAAATCAATAAAAATATATTTCTTTGTCTTACGGCAGATTGCAAATGAATTTTTTCAGGTTTTATTTAAATCTATAGATCATAAACATTGTACATTTTGTGAATAAGTTATATTTCAATTAGTTAGAGTTAGTATAGTAGTAATTAGTAGATTGTATATAGATAGTAGTTAGATTAGTTTAGTTTGTTTTAGTAAGTAGATTAGTTAGTTTGTTTAGTAGTTAGTTTTAATTAGATTAGTTAGTATTAGTTTGTTTTACTTTTTGTTAGTTAGTTTAGTTTGTTTTTTTTAGTTTTAGTAAGTTTAGTTTAGTTTAGTTTCTTTTTTTTTTCTTAGGACCTTAGATCGTCTAACGGAGCTGCTAAACCCGTCAGGGTGGTTCATTCTAAACGGCTTCGGTTATTAGACAACCCCGGACCGGTTCCACTCTCTTAGTTGACGGACGGTCAATTTCGCCCGTCAAGAAATAGCGCTAGAAGGAGGGCCTGAACTTAATTAATGGCACGAGGTGGTCGCAAGACTCCTCCACCCCCTAATCGCTCACCTGTAGTGGCTAGAAGCCGTTCACATGATAATATTCCCCTTCAAACAACAATTACTTCAACCGAAGATCCATAGATCACAGTTGAGCCAGCAAACCCTAATCCTATAGGTGGTGACATACAAGAGATTGTTCGTCAATCTCTTATTAAAACACATAGTGCCTTAGCCCGTTTGAGGCAACCAAACCGTCTGTGGGGTAGACCTTTGGACTTCTCTGATATCAGAGAACAATTAGGTGACACTAACCTCACTGTGAATCCTATAGATCCAAACTTAAATCCTGCTGGAGGAGGATCTGGGATACCTCCTTCACCACCTCCATCATATCCTTCCTCCTTTAGAGGAGATTCCTCATCAGACGAAGGCAATTCACCTTCTTGGCCTTCCACACCCACTACCCCAATGGCAAATCAAAACAACCCTGCTAGACCCTGGTTGGACCAGGATGTTGTAGCTATACCTGGAGCTCAGCACCCTTTACCTAAGCACCCAGAGAAATGGCTTCCCAAGTTTGATCCTGATTCAAAATAGATAGTTGAAGATCATATCAAAAAATTTATGTTAGCCATAAGACTCCGTAATGTTGAACATGAAGACGTTGTCTGTAGGTTGTTCCCGTATACCTTCGAGGGTAATGCATCCACATGGTACTTTTCCCAACAAACCCATACCATTGTGTCTTGGGAAAAATTTGAGTCCTGCTTTTTGGAAAAGTTCAGAGACGGTAAGCCTCCGGAAGTCTTAGTCATGGATCTGTCTAGTATGAAAATGAACCCAAAAGAAAAAGTCAAAGATTCTTGACTCTTAAAAACTGAATCCCTGTGGATTCCATGCCCGCTGAGAGTCTTATAATAGCTTATTACACTAAATCTTTGCATCAAAGAATAGATATTTGGGTTAAACGATGTAAGAAAGTGACGTTGTTAGAAGCCTTCGAGGAGGCCAGCCAGATAAAAAAAGACATACTTAGTCTTAAGGAATCTTCTAGCAACGAAACTAAGACTGTTTCTTCTTCCAAAAAGAAGATTGAAATCCTCCCCAGACCCACACAAAGTAAAACACAACCTGAAAACTCTGATTTCGAAAATTTAACTATAGTTGTACAAAAACTATCAAATCAAGTTATAGACTTGAAGAGTTCAACTGAAGAAGCTTCCTCGAGTAAAGGGCCCTACAAACCTCCTTTCCAAAATCCCTTTCCTACCAATCGACCTAACCCAACCACTGAAGGCCTTAATCTAGAAAGTTTGCAATGTGCTCTTCAAACAATTCTAGAAGCCCAAGATAACTTGATGCCTCCTGAGATTCCTGAGGAGGTAGTCGAACCAGAGACAGTTCAAGAAGACGAGTCTTCTCCAAACATTTTTGGGCACTTCTCGGATAGCATCTTCCAAGCCAACTTCAAGACTGTTCACCCTTATAACACTAGGAGTAAGACAACAAACAAGCCTTCTATCGAGAACACCACAACTTCACCTCCAAAGCCATCTAAATTAGCAGAGACTAAACAGAGCAATGTTAACCCCAACTTAGATTATGATGTTGTTGAAGATCTTAAAAAGTTAAGGCCTAACATTTCTATTTACGAGTTGTTAAAATTCTCGTTTTTGTTACAAAATATGTTGCAAAATATTTCAGAAAACGGCAAGAATGGTAATCCTAATGGTAACAAGGTTGTGCAAAGAAAAGTCCCGCAGAAGACTTCCACTAAAAATAATCCTGATCCTCAAGATAAAGGAAGCCTTCCTGCAGTCCCTGTAAATAATGTAAATAATGTAAATAATGTGGGTAAAGTAGCATTAGAAATTGCGAGTAAAAAGCCA
>JASDQU010028503.1:0-10489 GCA_032191745.1 Picea mariana
AAGGAATGAGTGATGGGGGACTGAGCGTCCACAGAGTGGGAAAGGAACTAGGGGCTAGAAGGGTGGAAAGGAGTTGAGTGATGAGCCTAGGAGCTAATCCTAGGGGGCTTAGGCCTGGAATAATATTTTAATATTATTTCCTAAAAATCCATGTGCACATTATTTTATCCTAAGTCCTTTTGGAAGGACCCGTGATTTCCCAAGTGGTGGGAGGAAGGCATATGGATGGAACCCATGCAGTTCCCAGGGTGACAAGTGTCAACCCTGGTGCATGCAAATAAAATAGAGGCAGTAAGCCGTGAGGGGGGTTCTCATCCATTTGATCTGTTTGTCCTGAGCGAGAGTCAAGTGGGAAAGCCAGTCTGCAAGAGACCTTTGTGTAATCCTGATACAGAAAAGAAAGCCTGTGTTTTGTCCTGAAGAATTCGTGTACACCCCTGTCCGGTAAGGGTGGAGTCTGTGTCTGTCTCTGAGAAATCCCGTGAGCGCATTTCCTAAACAAGAACCCTATGTTGAACTCCAATGGAAGAATCCTTGTTGTTGGGGAAAAGCTGAGGTAGCCTATGCGTGGAGCCTGTTCCGAAATGATGCCATGAGATCATCCAGTGATTGCTGAACCGTTTTGGGAAGCCTTTGTCTGTGTTTCCTGTGGGTTGTTCTGACTGCACAGTATTGGACTGCGTGAATCTTGTTGGCCTGTGAGCGAATCCTCCAGGTGAGAGAGTGCAC
Source organism: Picea mariana (assembly GCA_032191745.1). Taxonomy (NCBI): domain Eukaryota; kingdom Viridiplantae; phylum Streptophyta; class Pinopsida; order Pinales; family Pinaceae; genus Picea; species Picea mariana. Next base: position 730 of record JASDQU010028503.1, read on the forward strand.
AAAGGGAGAAGAGAACTCCTGGAAGGAATCCCTGTAGCTGCCATAGAGCCTGGAGACTTTCGGTCTGGTCTGTTCCTGTAACCCAAGGTAAGGGAGACCGGAAGCCGAAGGACTATCTAGGTGACAGAGAAGGTGCACTCTCCTGGGATGGAACATGCATGTGGGGAATGAGGGTCTGTGGGCAGTGAGGGTGGGAGATTCCTGGGAGAGCTTTCTTCCTAGTGGTTGTGTATGTGCTATCTTCCCTGTAACCTCAACCTGAGTCTAGATTCCTTGCCTTGGGGTGGAGCTCGGTCCTAGCTCGGGGGTGACCCACTGTTGAGCTGATGAACAGTGTGGTGTAAGGCTAGGAGGTTCGTGGAAGGCCTGCACTTGGTTGGTGAAATTCTACATCTGTTAAAAGATAAGTATCTGAATTATTCTTTTATCACATTTGGCATGACTGTGTTGTTCATGTATCATGTTTTCCGCTGTGTAAATGAGTTACTGTTGAATGCTATGGCTTGTTTAATGGTAGCAGTAACTTATATATTTTACTTTGAGAATTAAGTGTGTTTAATTGTGTTAAATGCATGTGCTTATAATTCCTGTACCAATTATGTAAACATTCATGTATAGAATGGTAATTGAGGGGTTTGGAAACCTCGGTAGTGAATGGGTACACTACAGGTTACTTAGTGATTCCAAGAAAAGAATTGTCTTGGGATCATTACAAAGACTCACATGGGGGATTTTTCTCTTTGAAGATATGTACACCTTTGACCATGGAGTGCTTATGTAGAAGGATTAGACTCTGAAAGGGTAGATCTCCAAATATTACATGCCAAACCATTGTTTCATTTAGGAGTCGATGCACTTTGTGCATATGATTGGATCATATTTACAGTGCTAAGGGTGAGGGGAAAAATTATATTCCTAGTCATCTGGATTTCAAAAATCAATTGTATATTGGGGGTTTTGTCATATATCCTACATGCTGCTCCTTCAAAAAGTACCTTATGGACATGTTCAATTAGTTTTCCTACACTTAACATATTATGTTTCATATCTGGAACATGATAGACATTGTTTATGTCTTTATTTACATTTAGTTTAGTGAGAATAGGTACAGTTACTTTTCCTCTAACGTTTACTAAAGAATCATTTCCATGTGTAATATCAGATGAAATAGAAGAATCAATGCATGAAAGTAAATCTTTGTTACCTGTCATGTGATTGTTGCATCCATTGTCGAGAAACCAGAGATCTTTGTGTTTTTCTTCGGTCTTGTGGCATGAGAGAAACATACCATCTCAGGTTTCTCCTTCATGATTTGAGACATGTGCTTTGCCCGAGACTTGATCTGCTTGATTCTTGCGGCATTTAGATCCATAGTGCCCATACTTTTTGAAGTAATAGCATTGTATGCTTGATTTTCCATTTGATCTTCTCCCTCTATGTAATGTACCTCAAATTCACCATAAAAAAAAGAAAACCTTTCTATGACATAATTCAATTTTGTTTAAGATTAGAATTTAAGAGAAGGAATGATTCATTTCTGTTCATAAGGATATTATTATACTAGTCTAATTTACATCAAACCGAAAATCTTTTGTGGGTAAATTCCTTCCATGATTCTGTCACTTCTCTTAACTCTCAAACCACTCGAGCATACTCAAATGTATATAGGCAATATCTAAACTTAGGTCGAAGGAAACTTTGTTCTTCAGAGGGATAAAGGGATAGCACCCTGAAGTGTTCAAAGGGAGGTGGAGATCAAAATCGTCTTGTAGGGGTCAAGATCCAGTCGAGAACGATAAATCGTTTTGGCCAGATATCCTTAGAAGAACAAACAGTGAAATTTCATTAGGGAAAGGTATCGAAATCTCGTGGAACGTTGGATCTCATAGATTTGTGTGGAGGTTAAGACTAATTTTACTTTATCATTTAGAATATCAGGAGGAGTGGCGATCGTTGGATGAGAAGCAACAAGAGCCATTGATCTTGTGCTTCGAAATTCACCAAATTGGAGTTTCCACATTAGAGGAGGGGGCCCGCCATAGAACCATTCCATTCTTGACCCCCTCCCCATCATTAAAAGAAGAACATTCAGGGGGGTCCGAAAAACATCATTAGTCTTCCATCGATACACCTGGCACTGGACAATAGATCTGAGCGCAATGTTTAACCAACTTTTTGGAGCCCGCCCCCATCATTAAAAGAAGAATTGTTGGGGGGGTCCAGAATTCAATCTCAACCGTGGATATGGGTGTCGACACCTTAGCCGATCAGATGCATGCCTTTTTTATCCATGATTCCGGACCCTCCCTCCCCTCCCCGCCGTTAATGGTAGATTAGTCGGGGGGTCCAGAAAAGCTTGTCGACCATAGATCTGAGCACCAACGCCTTAGCCATCTAGATGCATGCCCTTGTTATCCATGATTCTGGAACCCCCCCTCCCCCCACCGTTAACAGTAGATTAGTCGGGGAGGTCCGAAAAAGGCTTCTCAACTGTAGATCTGAGCTCCGGTGCCTCATCCATTCATCTGTGTGCTTTCTTTAATCCTCTAGCACAAAATCACATTTTCTTCGAAAACTTAGGGTGAGTACTTTAGCTGGGTTTTCCCAGCTTTCCCTACATTTGTGTAAAAACATCACTAATCCCTTTCGCATTTCTTAAATCGACACTTCTTACTTCATTTTGTTCGTGCATCGGGTGTTCGTAAACCCCGAAATTTCGAACCCCGAAACCCTGAAATGCTAAGCCGCATTTCATAATTCAACACTTCTTACTTCCTTTAGTTTGTGCATCAGGTGTTCATAAACCCCAAAATGCTTGACGAAGCATTACAATTTCCAAATTTAAAAGGGGTCACTAAAATTCGATTTCCTCAGACTCTTATCGGGTTTGGAAGAATGCAAGATTTCCCAAACGTAACTGGGGATTTGGCCCCGAGGGTTATAGTATAAATTTTGTGGAGAAAAATTCCTTCTATAGGATTGTCCTACTCTTCAGATTAAATGAAATATTTCATAATCGATTACTGCGCAGGGCTCGTTATGCCCTAAATTTTAAATACCAGATTTATTGCCTTGTAGACAAGCCATGTTTTCCAATGGTTGAGATCCTTTCGTGCTTTCGCATATCACGAGTCCTTAAACCTTGTTGTTGAATCCTTTGAGACACGAGTAAGGGTAACACTTAGCCTTCTCCACATGTTCTAGTTTATAAAGAGACTATTCACGAATTTAACCATGTAATATACTTCTGATTATCCTAATAATTAAAAAGTCAGAGTTTCATTATACGTCTGAAATTAACTCAACCATAACATGTTATTCAACATTAAATTTCGCAAGTCATTATATTAGTTTTCATTTTTATACTTCATATATTGAACAGACTTTGCTCAGGTTATTGTATCCATACTAAATTAAATAGATGCATTACAACTGTGCCTAAATAATTCAAAGAGATGGAGCATAATTTCAATAAATACACTGCATCATGTATACGATCATTCAAACCAAAAATGGAAATCATTTCTGCTCAGATTTAACACATACATTGCATCATATATAAATTCATTTAGATAGAGGAGTAGAACAACATATCTGAACCATCTTGTGGGAATACAAAGGGAACAACCATGTTCCTCTCAACCGTAGAATAGGACAGCCAAAACCACTTGCCCGATTCACCCCCCAGCCTGACAATGAATCCATGAGGGCGAACTTGGAAACTCCTCCTCAGCAATGTCTTGCAATTCCAGTAGTTGTCCTCTTTCCTCACACTTACTCAGTAATGCTCATAACAACAAGGAAACTCGTAATCCTTTCCCAACATACTTGGCAGCGTCTTGCCTCCTATCATATGTTATTTAAGAATTTTTTCCCAGGTCTTTTCCCTCCTTTGGGGATTTTCACATCTTTCTAAATACCTGATTTTCAGGGGATGCTTATGGCCAAATCTTTGATTTTCCACTTGTAATAATCAGTCCAGAGGTAGCTCCAACATGTTCCCCACTCATGGAGTCATGGTCAACTGACTTTAACATGGTTGTTCCAATTGACCTCCTGCAATTAATATAAATATTTTGTTGTTATACAAGTGTCATAGTCAAGTAGTTAGTTGAGTCCAAACAAATCTCTGCCCAAAAATCACAATAATTAATTACAAATATCAAATTCAAAATTTGAAGTTGCCATAAATGAAAAAAATTCTCCAAATTCAAATTTACTAAAAACGGAAATAAGTTTCAAGAAATTTTGAATTTCAAAAGTATTCTTTTTTATTTTTGGGGATGTCACGTCCTTTCCCCCTTCAGTAAAACAATGTCCTTAGTGTTCATTCCTTTCCTGGAACAGGATTGGATGAGATTTCTGCAAATTTCCCTCCAATTCCCAAGTGGCCTCCTCAGGACTAAAGTGCTTCGATTACACCTTTACTTGAGCAATGGCTTTGTTCCAAAGTGTTATTTCTCTCCAGTCCAGAATGCTCAGGGGTTCCACCTGGAACTCGCCTTTGGGTTCCACTTGCACCAAGTTCCAATCAATCATATGAGTAGGGTCATGAATATACTTTTTCAACAAAGAAACATGAAACACATTATGAATTCTTATATTAGCTGGGGGTGCAAGTTGATATTCTATGGGTCCAATTTGAGCTAGTATCTTGAAGGGCCCACAAACCCTGGGTGCAATCTTGGCACAGTTTCCTAACTTCAGTGAGATTTTTCGGGCTTTGACCTTCAAGTACACATGGTCTCCTACTTGAAATTCCAAGTGTCTTCTTTTATGATGTGCATAGATTTTATGTCTGTCCTGTGCTACTTTCAAGTTTTATTGTACCTTCCTTACCATGTTCACAATTTCTTGGAGCATCTCTGGTCCAACCATGATCCTGTTAGCCGGCTTATCCTAGCTAATTGGAGTCGTACATTTTATGTCATACAGTATTTCGAAAGGGCTCAACTTAGCCGAAGTTTGGTACCAATTGTTTTATGGAAATTCTACCAAGTGTAAGTAGTCTTCTGACTTGTTCGGTTTTGTTCTTACATACATGCGGAGCATATCCTCTACGATTTAGTTTTTTCTTTTAGTATGTCCATCTGTTTTTGAATGATAACTTGTACTGAAATTCAGGTTAGTATTTATCCCTGCAAAAAATTCCTTCCAAAAAGCGTATGTGAATTTTACATCTCTATCTAAAATCACCATTTTAGGAATACCATGCAGTCTAAAAATTTATTTCATGAATATTTCAACAATGTTTATAGCTTTAAAAGTAGACTTTATAGGAATAAAGTGTGCAGACTTACTGAGTTTATCGATTACAACCATGATAAAATCATTATGTTTCTGAGTTTTAGGAAAACCTGTTATAAAGTCCAACAATATGGTCTCCCATTTCTATTCTGGTATTGGTAATGGCTATAATAGGCCGGCTGGACACTGATGTTTGGCCTTAACCTTCTCACAATCTTGGCACCTAGCCAAGTACTCTGTTGTTTCTCCCTTCATATTAGGCTAGTAAAATATTTTTCTGAGTGTTGTTATTGTTTTTTGGTACCCTGGATGGCCAAAATACGGTTTCTTATGCACTTCGTCTAAAAAAGTTAATTTTAACTCTGTTGAATCTGGTATGTAAATCATGTTTTTAAATCTTAATAGTCCCTACTTGTTGATACTTATATCTGGTTTATTTGAGTTTGCGATACTATTTTGAAATTTTACCATCATCTTAGTGTAATTTCCGTTGTTAACACCTACCGTCTTTATTCTTTGTTCCATATCAATTTCTGTTCTGTTGATATTTATCTCAAATAATGCATGGACTCCTCTACTTAAAGTGTCTGCTACTTTATTTTTCTTACCCTTGATATGTCTGACCTCGAAGTCAAATTTGCTCAGGAAGGCTAGCCACCTTGCTTGTCTTGCATTTAGGTCTGGTTGGTTAAATAGATATTTCACCCCGCTATTATCCGTCAATAGTAGGAATTTTATGCCCATTATATAGTGTCGCCACATTTTTAAGGCATGTATTATTGAGCTGCCAATTCTAAGTCATGCGTGACATAATTTCGCTCGTGTTCTTTTAATTTTCGGGACTCATAACAAATTACGTGTCCTTCTTGAGTTAGAACACCACCTAGTCCCTCTTTACTTGCATCGACACAAACAATGAAGTCCTTATCTGGGTCTGCTACCTTCAAAATGGGCACCGATGTCAATAATTCTTTCATCTTGTTAAAATTGTCTTGACACTTTTGCGACCAGTTAAACTTGGTCCCTTTTTTTGTAATGACGTGATAGGGTAGGCTATCTTGGAAAACCCTTCTATAAATCTGCGATGATATCCAGTGATTCCCATGAATGACCGGATATCTGCCACATCCTTAGGTATTGGCCATTCCATAATGGATTTTATCTTTTTCGGGTCCACGGAAATACCTTCTGAGGAAATGACATGTCTTAAATATTGTATTTCTCTTTGATAAAGGTCACACTTGTTGAATTTTGTGTATAGTTTGTGTTTCCTCAACGTTTGCAGTACTATCCTTAAGTGTTCATCATGTTCTTCCTCTGTTTTTGAATAGACAAGAATATCGTCAATAAATACTACTCCGAACTTGTCTAAGTATGGACTGAAGATACCGTTCATCAGGCATATAAAATTGGTTGGTGTGTTAGTGAGTCCGAAAGGTATGACTACAAACTCGTAGTGTCCATATCTTGTTCAAAAAGATGTTTTTCTTATGTCCTCGTCTTTTATCCTAACTTAATGATAACCGGATCGTAAATCCAACTTTGAAAAGATTCGAGCCCCACCTACTTGATCGAACAAATCGTTTATCCTTGGTAAGGGGTATTTGTTCTTAACAGTCATTTTGTTCAGCTGTCTATAGTCGATACATAGTATTAGAGTGTCATCTTTCTTTTTCACAAAGAGGACTAGTGCTCCCCATGGTGAGACACTTGGTCTGATATACTCTTTGTCCAACAATTCTTGTAATTGTATTTTTAATTATGTCAGTTCTAGTAGACTCATTCAATAGGGTGTTTTTGAGATAGGGGCTGATCCGGGTAGAAGTCTATGGAGAAATATATTTCTCTTCTAGGAGGTAATTATGGTATCTCATCAACAAACATGTCTCTGAATTCACATAGGAAAAAAAGTCCTTCTAACTTGGGCTTATCTTCTTTTTCTAAAAGATTCGTCACTTGGATGGCATGAACTTGACATCCATTTCTAATACATTTCTTGAGTTGCATCGCTGAAACTTGTCTGACTAACATAGGTTTTGGTATGCCTTGGGCTGTTCTAACAGTGCCAAAATTATCTTTATAGCTAAGTATCTTTGTATAACAGTCTAGTATTGCTTTGTGTTGTTCCAACCAATCCATTCCGATAATCATATCATAAGATCCTAGGGGTAGGATGTTTAGATTGGTCCTTATATTTTGACCATCTAAGCTGAACTCGAGATCAGAAATAAAGTTAACTACTTTCCTTTTAGTTCCTGTTGCTAGTTGTACAAGACATGATTTTGCATGCTTTAGTTTCTTAAGTTTATTCAACTCTACTATATCAGGAGTAATATAACTTAACATAGCTCCAAGTTCAATTAAAACAGAAATTCAAGTGTCATTAATTTTACCTTCGATTTCTACCACCGAGGACTGGTGGTCATCTTGTCGACCATATATGGCTGCATTTATCCGATGCAGACTTCTGCCCACGTCTCTCACTGTCGAGGCTTCCTGCAAATTGTGAATCAAAAATTTTGTTTGTTGCAATTAAACGTGGATAGTTCCTTCTTAGATGAGGCTCTCCACACTTCCAACACTTTAATGGCTCATGGGAGTTTTCCCCAAACTTCTTCCATTCCCACGTTTATTGGTTTACCACTACCTTCCGTATTTGGATGATTGGAGTGAAAATATTTCCTTGGAAAACTTTTTGCTGCATCCCGACAAGGAGCTGGCTGGTATCCTTTCTTCCATTGGTTCATTCGATATTGCTTCTTATCCTTCTACATCTTGAGAAACTCTACCTGCTATTTATACTAGTCATAGCACATCCGTGCTTTCCTAAATACCTCACTCAAGGATTTGGGGCTGTCAAACTCAATTCTGTTCAAGTAGGCCTGTGGTAAATAGCTTAAGAATCGCTGGACTTTCACCTTATTCTCCCGGATGTATGGTATGAATCTTAGTAGTTCCGGAAGTTTATTTATAAGGTCCTCCATTGTCATTTGTCTGAGTCGTAACTCGTAAAATTCTTTCGTCTTCCTTTCATAATAGCTTTCACAAAGGTATTGCTTCTTGAAATAGTTCTTAAAGTTAGACCATTCCAACTATTCCTCCTTTAAGCCCTTGGCCAATTTCATGTCCTGCCACCAAATGTTGGCCTTCCCCTTCAGATTGTAGATGGCCATTCTGACCTTCATGTTACTGGAATAGTTGTAGATATGGAAGTATTTTTTGATGTCCAACAACCATGCCTCAGCTTCTTCTCCTGTTCTGGATTCTCCATCAAAGGTAGCTAGTTTAATCTTTTTAAATTCACCTTCAAGGTGGTCTGTTTGTTTTCTTTTTTGGTCTGGTATGGTTTTTTCTTTAGTTGAAGGTGTCCCCTCAGATGAACTGTCTCCCTTTTTTGTTTTCGCACCAGAATTCTTGGAGGCCCTTTTGCTGACCTCCTCCTCATGGTTATCATCTTTTGGGATTTTCTTGGTTACTATACTACACATCATGACTTCATTTATCTCTTGCTGTTCTTGCTGTGCCTTCTTCAATTTTTCATTGTCGAACTTGAAAATCTACAGTTTGAGAACAAGATTCCTCATTGTCCCTAACACCTCCATGGGTGAGCTTCCGTCACTATTCTGTCTTGGAGCTCCAGGAGTTATTTGCTGTGGATTTTCCTCCATCCTGATTTCTACATCCTCTTCAGCTTCCATAATTAACACAAAACAAAAAGGGATTTTCGTTTTTAACCATAAAATTCACTAGTTTTATATAAATTGGAATATATACTAAGCAATTAATGTGGCCCTGTTCAGGCCCAGTGTTGTAACTTTCACTCTGATACCATATGTAATGTACCTCAAATTCACCATAAAAAAAAGTCTTTCTATGACGTAATTCCATGTCATTTAAGCTTAGAATTTAAGAGAAGGAACGATTCATTCTTGTTCATAAGGATATTATTACACCAGTCTAATCTACTTCGAACAGAGAAGCTTCTGTGGGTAAATTCCTTCCATTATTTTATCACTTCTCTTAACTCTTAAACCACTCAAGCATACTCAAATGTATATAGGCGATATCTAAACTTAGGTCGAAGAAAACTTTGTTGTTTAGAGGGATAAAGGGATAGCACCCTGAAGTGTTCAAAGGGAGTCGGAGATCGAAATCATCTCGCAGGAGTCAAGATTTGATGGAGAACACCAAATCATTTTGGCCAGATATCCTTAGAAGAATGAATGGTGAAATTTCATCGAGGAAAGGTACTGAAATCCCGTGGACCGTTGGATCTCATAGATCTGTGCGAAGGTTAATATTGATCATCCTTTAGCGTTCAGATGCTTAGGAGAAGTAGCGACCATTGGATGAGAAGCAACAGGAGCCGTCGATATCGTGCTTTGAAATTCGCCAAATCGGATTTCCACATTAGAGGAGGGGACCCGCCAGAGAACTATTCCATTTCAGACACCCCCCCATCATTAAAAGTAGAACGGTCGGGGGGGTCCGAAAAACATCATCAACCGTCCAT
>JASDQU010028503.1:12889-26741 GCA_032191745.1 Picea mariana
TTTCCTAAAAATCCATGTGCACATTATTTTATCCTAAGTCCTTTTGGAAGGACCCGTGATTTCCCAACTGGTGGGAGGAAGATGTATGGATGGAACCCATGCAGTTACCAGGGTGACAAGTGTTAACCCTGGTGCATGAAAATAAAATAGAGGCAGTAAGCCATGAGGGGGGTTCTCATCCATTCGATCCGTTTTCCCTGAGCGAGAGCCGAGTGGGAAAGCCAGTCTGTAAGAGACCTTGGTGTAATCCTGATACTGAAAAGAAAGATTGTGTTTTGTCCTGAAGAATCCGTGTACACCCCTGTCCAGTAAGGGTGGAGTCTGTGTCTGTCTCTGAGAAATCCCGTGAGTGGAAGAATCCTTGTTGTTGGGGAAAATCTGAGCTAGCCTGTGCATGGAGCCTATTCTGAAATCATGCCATGAGATCATCCAGTGATTGCTGAACCGTTTTGGGAAGCCTTTGTCTGTGTTTCCTGTGGGTTGTTGTGACTGCACAGTATTGGACTGCATTAGGCTTGTTGGCCTGTGAGCAACTCCTCTAGGTGAGAGAGTGCGCAGAGGGAGAAGAGAACTCCTGGAAGGAATCCCTGTAGCTTCCATAGAGCCCGGAGACTTCTGGTCCGGTATGTTCCTGTAACCCAAGGTAAGGGATAGCGAAAGCCGAAGGACTGTCTAGGTGACAGAGAAGGTGCACTCTCCTGGGGTGGAACAGGCATGTGGGGAATGAGGGTCTGTGGGCAGTGAGCGTGGGAGATTCCTGGGAGAGCTTTCTTCCCGGTGGTTATGTATGTGTTATCTTCCCTGTAACCTCAACCCGAGTCTATATTCCTTGCCTTGGGGTGGAGCTCGGTCCCAACTCAGGGGTGACCCACTGTTCAGGTGATGAACAGTGTGGTCTAAGACTAGGAGGTTCGTGGAAGGCCTGCACTTGGTTGGTGAAATTCTACAGCCGTTAAAAGATAAGTATCTTAATTATTCTTTTATCACATTTGGCATGACTGTGTTGTTCATGTATCATGTTTTCCACTGTGTAAATGAGTTACTGTTGAATGCTATGGCTTGTTTAATGGTAGCAGTAACTTATATATTTTACTCAGAGAATTAAGTGTGTTTAATTGTGTTAAATGCATGTGCTTATAATTCCTGTACCAATTATGTAAACATTCATGTATAGAATGGTAATTGAGGGGTTTGGAAACCTCGGTAGTGAATGGGTACACTACAGGTTAGTTAGTGATTCAAAGAAAAAAATTGTCTTGGGATCATTACAAAGAATCACATGGGGGATTTTTCTCTTTGAAAATATGTAGACCTTTGACCATGGAGTGCTTATGTAGAAGGATTAGACTCTGAAAGGGTAGATGTCCAAATATTACATGCCAAACCGTAGTTTCATTTAGGGGTCGATGCGCTTTGTGCATATGATTGGATCATATTTATAGTGCTAAGGGTGAGGGGAAAAATTATATTCCTAGTCATCTGGATTTCAAAAATCAATTGTCTATTGGAAGGTTTTTCGTATATCCTACATGTTGCTCCTTCAAAAAGTAACTTATGGACATGTTCAATTAGTTTTCCTACACTTAACATATTATGTTTCATATCTAGAACATGATAGACAATGTTTATGTCTTTATTTACATTTAGTTTAGTGAGAATAGGTACAGTTACTTTTACTCTAACATTTACTAAAGAATCATTTCCATGTGTAATATTAGATGAAATAGAAGAATCAATGCATGAAAGTATATCTTTGTTACCTGTCATGTGATTGTTGCATCCACTGTCGAGAAACCAGAGATCTTTGTGTTTTTCTTCAGTCTTGTGGCATGAGAGAAACATACCATCTCAGGTTTCTCCTTCATGATTTGAGACATGTGCTTTGCCCGAGAGTTGATCTGCTTGATTCTTGCGGCATTCAGATCCATAGTGCCCATACTTTTTGAAGTAATAGCATTGTATGCTTGAATTTCCATTTGATCTTCTCCCTCTATGTAATGTACCTCAAATTCACCATAAAAAAAAAAATCCTTTCTATGACATAATTCAATTTTGTTTAAGATTAGAATTTAAGAGAAGGAATGATTCATTTATGTTCATAAGGATATTATTATACTAGTCTAATTTACATCGAACCGAAAATCATTTGTGGGTAAATTCCTTCCATGATTCTGTCACTTCTCTTAACTCTCAAACCACTCGAGCATACTCAAATGTATATAGGCAATATCTAAACTTAGGTTGAAGGAAACTTTGTTCTTCAGAGGGATAAAGGGATAGCACCCTAAAGTGCTCAAAGGGAGGTGGAGATCAAAATCGTCTGGTAGGGATCAAGATCCAGTCGAGAACGACAAATCATTTTGGCTAGATATCTTTAGAACAACAAATAGTGAAATTTCATTGGGGAAAGGTATCAAAATATCATGGACTGTTGGATCTCATAGATTTGTGTGGAGGTTAAGACTAATTGTCCTTTATCATTCAGAATATCAGGAGGAGTGGTGATCGTTGGATGAGAAGCAACAAGAGCCATTGATCTTGTGCTTCAAAATTCGCCAAATCGGAGTTTCCACATTACAGGAGGGGGCCTTCCAGAGAACCATTCCATTCTGGACCCCCCCCCCNNGGGGGGGTCTGAAAAACATCATTAGTCATCCATCGATACACCTGGCACTGGACAATAGATCTGAGCGCAATGTTTAACCAACTTTTCGGAGCCCGCCCCCATCATTAAAAGAAGAATTGTTGGGGGGTCCATAATTCAATCTCAACCGTGGATATGGGTGTCAACACCTTAGACGATCAGATGCATGCCTTTTTTATCCATGATTCCGGACCCTCCCTCCCCTCCCCGCCGTTAATGGTAGATCAGTCGGGGGGGTCCAGAAAAGCTTGTCGACCATGGATCTGAGCACCAACGCCTTAGCCATCCAGATGCACGCCCTTGTTATCCATGATTCCGTACCCCCCCCCTCCCCCCACCGTTAACAATATATTAGTCGGGGAGGTCCGAAAAAGGCTTGTCAACCGTAGATCTGAGCTCCAGTGCCTCAGCCGTTCATCTGTGTGCTTTCTTTAATCCTCTAGCACAAAATCAAATTTTCTTCGAAAACTTAGGCTGAGTACTTTAACTGGGTTTTCCCAGCTTTCCCTACATTTGTGTAAAAACATCGCTAATCCATTTTGCATTTTGCAAATCGTCACTTCTTACTTCATTTTGTTCGTGCATTGGATGTTCGTAAACCCCGAAATTCCAAACCCCGAAACCCCGAAATGTTGAGCCGCATTTCATAATTCAACACTTCTTACTTCCTTTAGTTTGTGCATCGGGTGTTCATAAACCCCAAAATGCTTGATGGAGCATTACAATTTCCAAATTTAAAAGGGGTCACTAAAATTCGATTTCCTCAGACTCTTATCAGGTTTGGAAGAAAGCAAGATTCCCCAAACGTAACTGAGGATTTGGCCCCGAGGGTTATAGTATAACTTTTGCAGAGAAAAATTCCTTCTATAGTATTGTCCTACTCTTCAGATTAAATGAAATATTTCATAATCGATTACTGCCCACGGCTCGTTATGCCCTAAATTTTAAATACCAGATTTATTGCCTTGAAGACAAGCCATGTTTTCCAATGGTCGATATCCTTTCGTGCTTTCGCATATCACGAGTCCTTAAACCTTGTTGTTGAATCCTTCGAGACGTGAGTAAGGGTAACGCTTAGCCTTCTCCACATGTCCTAGTTTATAAAGAGACTATTCACGAATTTAACCATGTAATATACTTCTGATTATCTTAATAATTAAAAATTCAGAGTTTCATTATACGTCTAAAGTTAACTCAACGATAACATGTTATTCAACATTCAATTTCGCAAGTCATTATATTAGTTTTCATTTTTATACATCATATATTGAACAGACTTCGCTCAGGTTATTGTATCCATACTAAATTAAATAGATGCATTATTTGAGCTAGTATCTCGAAGGGCCCACAAACCCTGGGTGCAATCTTGGCACAGTTTCCTAACTTCAGTGAGATTTTTTGGGCTTTGACCTTCAAGTACACATGGTCTCCTTCTTGAAATTCCAAGTGTCTTCTTTTATGATGTGCATAGATTTTATGTCTGTCATGTGCTACTTTCAAGTTTTGTTGTACCTTCCTTACCATGTTCACAATTTCTTGGAGCATCTCTGGTCCAACCATGATCCTGTTAGCCGGCTTATCCTAGCTAATTGGAGTCGTACATTTTATGTCGTACAGTATTTCGAAAGGGATCGACTTAGCCGAAGTTTGGTACCCATTGTTTTATGGAAATTCTACCAAGTGTAGGTAGTCTTCTGACTTGTTCGGTTTTGTTCTTACATACATGAGGAGCATATCCTCTATGATTTGGTTTTTTCTTTCTGTATGTCCATCCGTTTTGGAATGATAACTTGTACTGAAATTCAAGTTAGTATTTAGCCCTGCAAAAAATTCCTTCCAAAAAGCGTATGTGAATTTTACATCTCTATCTAAAATCACCATTTTAGGAATACCATGCACTCTAAAAATTTATTTCATGAATATTTCAACAATGTTTATAGCTTTAAAAGTAGACTTTATAGGAATAAAGTGTGCAGACTTACTGAGTTTATCGATTACAACCATGATAAAATCATTATGTTTCTGAGTTTTAGGAAAACCTGTTATAAAGTCCAGCAATATGGTCTCCCATTTCCATTCTGGTATTGGTAATGGCTATAATAGGTCGGCTGGACGCTGATGTTTGGCCTTAACCTTCTGACAATCTTGGCACCTAGCCAAGTACTCTGTTGTTTCTCCCTTCATATTAGGCTAGTAAAATATTTTTCTGAGTGTTGTTATTATTTTTTGGTACCCTGGATGGCCAAAATACGGTTTCTTATGCACTTCATCTAAAAAAGTTAATTTTAACTCTGTTGAATCTGGTATGTAAATCCTGTTTTTAAATCTTAATAGTCCCTACTTGTTGATACTTATATCTGGTTTATTTGAGTTTGCGATACTATTTTGAAATTTTGCCATCATCTTAGTGTAATTTCCATTTTTAACACCTACCGTCTTTATTCTTCGTTCCATATCACTTTCTGTTCTGCTGATATTTATCTCAAATAATGCATGGACTCTTCTTCTTAAAGTGTCTGCTACTTTATTTTTCTTACCCTTGATATGTCTGACCTCGAAGTCAAATTTTCTCAGGAAGGCTAGCCACCTTGCTTGTCTTGCATTTAGGTCTCGTTGGTTAAATAGATATTTCACCCCGCTATTATCCGTCAATAGTAGGAATTTTATGCCCATTATATAGTGTCACCACATTTTTAAGGCATGTATTACTGAGCTGCCAATTCTAAGTCATGCGTGACATAATTTCGCTCGTGTTCTTTTAATTTTCGGGACTCATAACAAATTACGTGTCCTTCTTCAGTTAGAACACCACCTAGTCCCTCTTTACTTGCATCGACACAAACAGTGAAGTCCTTATCTGGGTCTGCTACCTTCAAAATGGGCACCGATGTCAATAATTCTTTCATCTTGTTAAAATTGTCTTGACACTTTTGCGACCAGTTAAACTTGGTCCCTTTTTTTGTAATGACGTGATAGGGTAGGCTATCTTGGAAAACCCTTCTATAAATCTGCGATAATATCCAGTTATTCCCATGAATGATGGGATATCTACCACATCCTTAGGTATTGGCCATTCCATAATGGATTTTATCTTTTTCGGGTCCATGGAAATACCTTCTGAGGAAATGACATGTCTTAAATATTGTATTTCTCTTTGATAAAAGTCACACTTGCTGAATTTTGTGTATAGTTTGTGTTTCCTCAACGTTTGCAGTACTATCCTTAAGTGTTCATCATGTTCTTCCTCTGTTTTTGAATAGACAAGAATATCGTCAATAAATACTACTTCGAACTTGTCTAAGTATGGACTGAAGATACTGTTCATCAGGCACATAAAAGTGGTTGGTGTGTTAGTGAGTCTGAAAGGTATGACTACGAACTCGTAGTGTCCATATCTTGTTCAAAAAGATGTTTTTCTTATGTCCTCGTCTTTTATCCTAACTTAATGATAACCGGATCATAAATCCAACTTTGAAAAGATCCGAGCCCCACCTACTTGATCGACCAAATCGTTTATCCTCGGTAAGGGGTATTTGTTCTTAACAATCATTTTGTTCAGCTATCTATAGTGGATACATAGTCCTAGAGTGTCATCTTTCTTTTTCACAAAGAGGACTAGTGCTCCCCATGGTGAGACACTCGGTCTGATATACTCTTTGTCCAACAATTCTTGTAATTGTATTTTTAATTATGTCAGTTCTAGTAGACTCATTCAGTAGGGTGTTTTTGAGATAGGGGCTGATCCGGGTAGAAGTCTATGGAGAAATATATTTCTCTTCTAGGAGGTAATTATGGTATCTCACCAACAAACATGTCTCTGAATTCACATAGGAAAAAAAAGTCTTCTAACTTGGGCTTATCTTCTTTTTCTAAAAGATTCGTCACTTGGATGGCATCAACTTGACATCCCTTTCTAATACATTTCTTGAGTTGCATCGCTAAAACTTGTCTGACTAACATAGGTTTTGGTATGCCTTGGGCTGTTCTAACAGTGCCAAAATTATCTTTATAGCTAAGTATCTTTGTATAACAGTCTAGTATTGCTTTGTGTTGTTCCAACCAATCCATTCCGATAATCATATCATAAGATCCTAGGGGTAGGATGTTCAGATTGGTCCTTATATTTTGACCATCTAAGCTGAACTCAAGATCAGAAATAAAGTTAACTACTTTCCTTTTAGTTCCTGTTGCTAGTTGTACAAGACATGATTTTGCATGCTTTAGTTTCTTAAGTTTATTCAACTCTACTATATCAGGAGTAATATAACTTAACGTAGCTCCAGGTTCAATTAAAACAGAAATTCAAGTGTCATTTATTTTACCTTCGATTTCTACCACCGAGAACTGGTGGTCATCTTGTCGACCATCTATGGCTGCATTTATCCGATGCAGACTTCTGCCCACATCTCTCACTGTCGAGGCTTCTTGCAAATTGTGAATCAACAATTCTGTTTGTTGCAATTAAACGTGGACAATTCATTCTTATATGAGGTTCTCCACACTCCCAACACTTTAATGGCTCATGGGAGTTGTCTCCAAACTTCTTCCATTCCCACGTTTACTGGTTTACCACTACCTTCCGTATTTGGATGATTGGAGTGAAAATATTTCCTTGGAAAACCTTTTGCTGCATCCCGACAGGGAGCTGGATGGTATCCTTTCTTCCATTGGTTCATTCGATCTTGCTTCTTATCCTTCTACGTCTTGAGAAACTCTACCTGCTATTTATACTGGTCATAGCACATCCGTGCTTTCCTAAATACCTCACTCAAGGATTTGGGGCTGTCAAACTCAATTCTGTTCAAGTAGGCCTGTGGTAAATAGCTTAAGAATTGCTGGATTTTCACCTTATTCTCTTAGATGTATGGTATGAATCTTAGTAGTTCCAGAAATTTATTTATAAGGTCCTCCATTGTCATTTGTCTGAGTCGTAACTTGTAAAATTATTTTGTCTTCCTTTCATAATAGCTTTCAGAAAGGTATTGCTTCTTGAAATAGTTCTTAAAGTTAGACCATTCCAACTGTTCCTCCTTTAAGCCCTTGGCCAATTTCATGTCCTGCCACCAAATGTTTGCCTTCCCCTTCAGATTGTAGATGGCCATTCTGACCTTCATGTTACTGGAATAGTTGTAGATATGGAAGTATTTTTTGATGTCCAACAACGATGCCTCAACTTCTTCTCCTGTTCTGGATTCTCCATCAAAGGTAGCTAGTTTAATCTTTTTAAATTCACCTTCAAGGTGGTCTGTTTGTTTTCTTTTTTGGTCTGGTATGGTTTTTTCTTTAGTTGAAGGTGTCCCCTCAGATGAACTGTCTCCCTTTTTTGTTTTCGCACCAGAATTCTTGGAGGCCCTTTTGTTGACCTCCTCCTCATGGTTATCATCTTTTGGGATTTTCTTGGTTACTATACTACACATCAGGACTTCATTTATCTCTTGCTGTTCTTGCTGTGCCTTCTTCAATTTTTCATTGTCAGCCTTGAAAATCTACAGTTTGAGAACAAGATTCCTCATTGTCTCTAACACCTCCATGGGTGAGCTTCTGTCACTGTTCTGTCTTGGATCTCCAGGAGTTCTTTGCTGTGGATTTTCCTCCATCCTGATTTCTACATCCTCTTGAGCTTCCATAATTAACACAAAACAGAAAGGACTTTCCGTTTTTAACCATAAAATTCATTAGTTTTATATAAATTGGAATATATACTAAGCAATTAATGTGGCCCTGTTCAGACCCAGTGTTGTAACTTTCACTCTGATACCATATGTAATGTACCTCAAATTCACCATAAAAAAAAAGGTCTTTCTATGACATAATTCCATTTCGTTTAAGCTTAGAATTTAAGAGAAGGAACGATTCATTTTTGTTCATAAGGATATTATTACACCAGTCTAATCTAATTCAAACAAAGAAGCTTATGTGGGTAAATTCCTTCCATTATTTTATCACTTCTCTTAACTCTTAAACCACTCAAGCATACTCAAATGTATATAGGCAATATCTAAACTTAGGTCGAAGAAAACTTTGTTGTTTAGAGGGATAAAGGGATAGCACCCTGAAGTGTTCAAAGGGAGTCGGAGATCGAAATCGTCTCGCAGGAGTCAAGATTTGATGGAGAACAATTTTTTTCTGCCCCCCCCCCACCCCCTCGTCATTAACAGTAGATTAGTCGGGGGGGGGGCCAGAAAAAAATTGTCAATTGTAGATCTGAACGCCAACGCCTCAGCCGTTCATCTGTGTAGTTTCTTTAATCCTCTAGCACAAAATCATATTTTCTTCAAAAACTTAGGCTGAGTACTTTAAGAGGGTTTGCCCATCTTTCACTTCTCTTATGGAAAAACCCCATTAAGCCCTTTCACATTTTGCAAATCGACACTTCTTACTTCGTTTTGTTCGTGCATTGGGTGTTCGTAAACCCCAAAATTCCAAACCTCGAAACCCCAAAATGCTGAGCCGCATTTCGCAATTCGACACTTCTTACTTCCTTTTGTTTGTGCATCAGGTGTTCGTAAACCCCGAAATGCTTCACAGAGAATTACAGTTTCCAAATTTAAAAGGGGTAACTAAAATTCGATTTCCTCAGACTCTTATCGGGTTTGGAAGAAGGGAAGATTTCCCAAAGGTAACTGGGGATTTGGCCCCGAGGGTTACAGTATAAGTTTTGCAGAGAAAAATTCCTTCTACAAGATTGTCGTGTTAATCAGAGTAAATGAAATATTTGATAACCGATTACTGTTCGGGTCTCGTTATGCCCTAAATTTTAAATATGAGGGTTATTGCCTCGAAGACAAGCCATGTTTTCCAACGGCCTAGATCCTTTCACATATCGCGGGTCCTTAAACCTTGTTGTTGACTCCTTCGAGATGCGAGTAAGAGAAACGTTGAGCTTTCACCATGTGTCCTAGTTTATAAAGAGACTATTCACGAATTTAACCATGTAATTTACTTCTGATTATCCTAATAATTAAAAAGTCAGAGTTTCAGTATACGTCCGAGATTAACTCAACCATAATAGATTATTCAACATTAAATTTCACAAGGCATTCTATCAGTTTTCATTTTTATACTTCATATATTGAATAGACTTCGCTCAGGTTATTGTATCCATACCGAATTAAATAGATGCATTACAATTGTGCCTAAATAATTCAAAGAGATGGAGCATAATTTCAATGAATACACTGTGTCATATATACGATCATTCAAACAAAAAATAGAAATCATTTCCGCTCGGATTTAACACATACATTGCATCATATATAAAGTCATTCAGACAGAGAAGGAGTATAAAAACATATCTGAACCAGCTTGTGGGATGACAAAGGGAAAAAACACGTTCCTCCCAACAGTAGAATAGGATAGCCAAAACCATCTGCCCGATTCACCCCCTAGCCTGGCCATGAATTCATGAGGGTGAAATTGGAAACTCCTCCTTGGCAATATCCTATAATTCCAGCAGTTTTCCTCTTGCCTCACACTTACTCAGCAGTGCTCGTAATAGCAAGGAAACTCATGATCCTTTCCAAGCATACTTGGCAGTGTCCTGCCTCCTCGCATATGCTATTTAAAAAAAATTGCCGAGGTCTTTTCCCTCCTTTGGGGATTTTCGCAACTTTCTAAATCCCTGATTTTCAGGGGCTGCCAATGGCCAAATCTCTTATTTTTCACTTGTAATAATTATCCCATAGGTAGTTCCAACATGTTCCCCACTCATGGAGTCATGGTCAGCTGATTTTAACATGGTTGTTCCAATTGTCCTCTTGCAATTAATATAAATATTATGTTGTTATATAAGTTTCATAGTCAAGTAGTTAGTTGAGTCCAAATAGATCTCTGCCCAACAGTCACAATAATTAATTACAAATATCAAATTCGAAATTCGGAGTTTCCATAAATGGAAAAAATTCCCCAAATTCAAATTTACTAAAAAGTGAAATAAGTTTCTAGAAATTTTAAATTTCAAAAATAATTTTTTATATTTGGGGATGTCACACTCTACCTCTTTGAAGATGGAAATTCATATTCTGGTCCTGTTGTTTGTGGACTTGGAAATTATGATTCTGGTTCTATTTTCTGTAACCTTCACATGAGTGTTTGTTACTTGGAATTCTCCCTCTTCCCAGTGACCTCTTCCTTTGCCTCTGCCTCTCCCTCTTCTGAAAGATAATTGATTCTTGAAGGCATTGTCTATTGACTCATCTTTGATATGTAGTCTAGTCTCATGTGTCAATAGAGAGCCCATTAATTCATCTATTGAAAAATTTGAGAGATCCTTCGATTGAAGCATGGTTGTAACAACCATTTTAAATTTCTTTTGTAGAATTCTCATGACTTTATCAACTATTATTTGATTAAGTATGGCTTCATTAGTCAATCTGATCTAGTTTACAATTCCGATGACTCTGATCATAAATTGATCTATGTTTTTAGACTCTCTCATTTTTAAAGTCTCAAAATGAGTCCTCAAGGTCTGCATCTTAACTATTTTGACCCTATCATTTCCTTGGTAAGATGATTTAAGGATGTCTCAAGCTTGTTTTGAAGTAAGAGTGCATGTGATTTTTGAGAAAATTGAGTCATCCACTCAGTTTTGAATCCAAAATTTTTCCGTATTCTCTTTGTTCCTCTATGTTGCCTAAGCAGTTCTATGTTGATTGCTCATGGTAGCAAGGTCTGCTGGATATGGTTCCATGTAGCCAAGATCCAATGGATCCCAACACTCTTCTTCTTGTAAGAAGGATCTCATTCTAAGAGACCAAAATTCATAGTTCTTTCCAAGAAGAATCGGCCCTTGTGTTGGTCCTAAATTACTAGAGATGGCCATCTTGAAAAAAATGAACAAAAATAAATTGTTAGAGATTTTTGTGCTTACCTATTTCCTGCATGTAAAACAAGGTCTGCCAAATCCTCTGTGTGACTTTGGGTCAAAAAACATGGGGTAGACCACTTTTTTAGCTTCAATCTAGCTGGATCTAACTATCCGAGCACAAGATATACGGAGTCAGAGCTGTGAGCTCTATTCTTTAGCAATTGTAGCCCCTCTAATGGTAGAATGGGGCTAAGTTAGTTTACTCTAGAGCGAAAAGCAAAAGTGTAGATCAGCTTCTCATGTGACCGGGGGTTGAAAGCCAAAGGTTGTGGGCTTGCGGGCTTCAGGTGTTTTGACGCATGAAGGCCTCTATTCTTCTAAATAGATGAATGGCCAAATAAACAATTTTTTGCAAAGATCTACAATCCTCAATGATTTGGGATCAATGTTCCACACTTACTTCGAGACTTCGGGCCTTCAGGTGATATTCCTTTCTTACGTCTTAATCCTTTGAACTCGCGAACCTCCGAATAAGGGAATATATCAATAGTCTCAATTACTCATCGAGATCTATGACTCAGATTTACTTCTAGATTTTTTGTCTACTTACTCGCTCAATCCTCCGGAGTGTCGTATCTCTGAAGTGATAGATCTAGCCCCACATTTCTTCTTTGATGGATGATCCAGATGAACTTCAGGCTTTGGGCCTTCTGGAGTTCTTGTGTCACTCATCCATCTTTCTTCCAAAGTGGTTGTCCGTCGGAGTGTAGGATCTCCTACCAAGTGTCCACTTCTATCAATGTTCTCGATCTACTCCTACTCTTAAGAGCTTTGAGAGTTCTTTACTCAGCACTACCTTCTTTCTCCCAGAGTACGAGATCACCGAATACGAGGATCGTTTGACACATGTCCCCTGCTTGGATCGACGGACAAGAATTGTTTCAGGTTTCTGAACTTCAGGAGATAACCCTTGCATGAAGTTCACTTTGTCTTATCCACATGTGACTGAGAGCTATGACCTCGACTTAACCTTTGAGTGCTTATCTTGAATATCACTGATCACAAGTGATTGTGAAAACTCAACTTGTTCACTCTTTAATTTCCTTCCCGATCTCCGCAATGCGAAGGTGATCATCTGTAGTGGGATTGATATCCACCGTTGATCTGTTGATCTAGGAAGATCAACAATCGTGAGAGATTGTAGAGTCACAACTTGCTCACGCTTTAATTTCCTTCCCGATATGGCTCCCCACAGTCGATCTCCCTTCAATGAGATCTGACGGTCATGACTTAATATTTTCTTCATCTCAGTGCTTATCTTTCTCTTGCCCAGATCTAATGGTGGAAAAAAATTTCACCTCTTCTGCACAATCCTTGTCCTTTCTCGTCTTAATTAAAGCCTCAGATGTGTTCCCACTGCCGATCTTACAACAGTTGTATCTTTTCTTTTGCTTCTTCTTGCAACTTTGTCAAAAGAAGGGGATTCCATGAATATTTAAATGCTTTATCCTTTTGCAGCTCTGCTTTCTCTGCTTCCTCGCACTTTGAAGTCTTCATCGATCTTTTGAGTGGACTGCTCTCCAAGCTCTGTGAAGAGTCTTACCTTCCACACTCTCGTCTGCGAGAGAATGTATACTCTGCGCTCTTACTCATGTGATCAGGCTGCTCTGGAGGCTCTGTGAAGAGGCTTACATCCTAAGCTTTGATACCATGACAAAATGAGAAGCACAAAAGATAATACAGAAAAGAAATTAAAAACAACAATGTGTAGAGCCCATTTTATTAAGGGAAAAGAACTGAATTAAATAAGCTTCAGCAAATCAAGAAAATCAAGAAACAATCGTACAGTGGTCAGAACAGCTCACAATGTACAGTAACATACTGTTGAGGTTCCAGTTATAACTAACAACCCAGTCCTTCAAATTTGTAACATACTGTTGAGGTTCCAGTTATAACTAACAACCCAGTCCTTCAAATTTGATCCCTGTAAGTATGCCCGATTCTACTCGTAATTCTGATTTTCGAGTACTGCCATTGGAGGTAAAACAACGCATAAAGGCTGCCGCAAGTCCAGTTGCATTGGAGCCGTTAGTGCTACTGCACACCAATTACCAACAGAAATACATAATGATCAACAAGAAACTGTAAATAATATTAATCAGCAGATTCAGCATGGGCAGCCGAGTAGTACGTCAGCCGCAGCAGATAGTGGTATTTCCAGTTTCTCGTTCATGCATGAGACTCTTCATGAGTGCAATACTCTGTCCGACACTTTACAAAATGCTGCGATTCCAACTTCAAATCGGAATTCTACGCCGTCAGAGATGGAACCCTCTCTGCAAAAATAAAATCAGAGAATGTGCGTAAGATATCAATCAAATTGGAAAACTATGTATAAATTC
>JASDQU010028508.1:3795-28739 GCA_032191745.1 Picea mariana
CTAGGCTAGGCTTAGCTAGGCTAAGCTAAGCTAGGCTAGGCTAAGCTAGGCTAAGCTAAGCGAGACAAAGCTAGGCTAAGCTAAGCTAGGATAAGCTAGGCTAAGCTAGGCTAAGCTAAGCTAGGCTAGGCTAAGCTAGGCTAAGCTAAGCGAGGCAAAGCTAGGCTAAGCTAAGCGAAGCAAAGCTAGGATAAGCTAGGCTAAGCTAAGCTAGGCTAGGCTAGGCTAGGCTAAGCTAGGCTAGGCTAAGCTAGGCTAAGCTAAGCTAGGCTAAGCTAAGCTAGGCAAAGCTAGGCTAAGCTAAGCGAAGCAAAGCTAGGGTAAGCTAAGCTAAGCTAAGCCAAGCTAGGCCAAGCTAGGCCAAGCTAGGCTAAGCTAGGCCAAGCTAGGCTAAGCTAAGCTAAGCTAAGCTAGGCCAAGCTAGGCCAAGCTAGACTAAGCTAAGCTAGGCTAAGCTAGGCTAAGCTAAGCTAGGTTGAGCTAGGCTAGGCTAAGCTAGAGTAGGCCAAGCTAGAATAGGATAGGCTATGCTAGGCTAGGCTAGGCTAGAGTAGGCTAGGCTAAGTAGAGTAGGCTAGGCTAGGTAGAGTAGGCTAGGCTAGGATAGAGTAGTCTAGGCTAGATAGAGTAGGCTAGGATAGAGTAAGCTAGGCTAGGCTAGGCTAGGCTAGGTAGAGTAGGTTTGGTAGAGTAGACTAGGCTAAGCTAGGCGAGGCTAGAGTAGGCTAGGCTAGGCTAGGTTAGGTAGAGTAGGCGAGGATATGTAGAGTAGGTTAGGATAGAGTAGGCTAGGTAGAGTAGGCTAGGTAGAGTAGGCTAGGCTAGGCTTGGCATTGTAGGCTAGGTAAAGTAGGCTAGGCTAGGCTGGACTAGTTAGAGTAGGCTAGGATAGAGTAGGCTAGGCTAGGTAGAAGAGGCTAGGATAGAGTAGGCTAGGCTAGGATAGAATAGAGTAGGCTAGGCTAGGTAGAGTAGGCTAGGCTAGGATAGAGTATGCTAGGATAGAGTAGGCTAGGCTAAGCTAGGTTAGGATAGAGTAGGCTAGGCTAGGTAGAGTAAGCTAGGCTAGGCCAGGCTAGGCTAGGCCAGGCTAGGCTAGGCTAGGCTAGTCTAAGCTAAGCTAGGCTAGGCTAAGCAAGGCTAAGCTAGGCTAAGCTAGACTAGGCTCAGCTAAGCTAGGCTAGGCTAAGATAGGCTACACTAAGCTAGGCTAAGCTAAGATAAGCTAGGCTAAGCTAGGCTAGGCTAAGCTAAGATAAGCTAAGATAAGCTAAGCTAAGCGAGGCAAAGTTAGGCTAAGCTAAGCGAAGCAAAGCTAGGCTAAGCTAGGAAAGGCAAAGATAGGCTAAGCTAGGATAAGAAAAGCTAGCTAAGCTAGGCTAGGCTAGGCTAAGCTAGGATAGGCTAGGTTAGGCTAAGCTAGGCTAAGCTAAGCGAGGCAAAGCTAGGCTAAGCTAAGCGAAGCTAAGCTAGGATAAGCTAGGCTAAGCTAGGCTAAGCAAATCTAGGCTAAGCTAAGCAAAGCAAAGCTAGGCTAAGCTAGGCTAGGCTAGGCTAGGCTAAGCTAAGCTAGGCTGAGCTAGGCTAGGTTAGAGTAGGCTAAGCTAGACTAGGATAGACTATGCTAGGCTAGAGTAGGCTAGGGTAGGTAAGAGTAAGTTAGGCTAGGCAAGACAGGCTAGGTTAGGATAGGTAGTTCAAGGCTAGCCTAGGCTAGAGTATGCTAGGCTAGGCTAGGCTAAGATAGGATAAAGTAGGCTAGTCTAGAGTAGGCTACACTAGAGTAGGCAAGGTTAGTTTAGGTTGGTGTAGATAGAGTAGGCTAGACTAGAGTAGGCTATGTTAGGTTAGGCTAGAGTAAGTTAGGCTATAGTAAGCTATCATAGGCAAGAGTAGGCTAGGGTAGGCTAGAGTAAGATAAGCTAGGGTAGGGTAGGGAAGGCTAGAGTAGGATAGGATAGGCTGGGCTAGAGTAGGATAGGCTAGGCTAGGCTAAAGTAGGATAGGCTATAGTAGAGTAGACTAGGATACGATAAAGGAGGCTAAGATAGGTTAGGCTAGAGTAGGCTAGGCTAGGCTAGGCCAGGCCAGGCTAGGCTAGGCTAGGCCAGGCCAGGCTAGGCCAGGCTAGGGTAAGCTAGGCTAGGTTAGGCTAGTCCAGGCTAAGCTTAGCAAGGCTAGGCTAGGCTAGAGTAGGCTAGGATAGGTAGAGTAGGCTAGGCTAGGTAGAGTAGGCTATGCTAGGATAGGATCGAGTAAGCTAGGCTACGTAGAGTAGGCTATGATAGAGTAGGCTAGGCTAGGCTATGCTAGGCTAGGTAGAGTAGGCTAGGATATTCTAGGCTAGGTAGAGTAGGCTAGGCTAGGTAGAGTAGGCTAAGATAGAGTAGGCTAGGTAGAGTAGGCTAGGATAGAGTAGGGCTGGAACCAAACTTGGAAGGAAAAAGATCTTCTTTATATGAGTATTCATAAAAAAAACTGCTCTGCCTAACCTTCCTTCTCCCTTTCCTGCTTCTTTAACCTTCTGATTGAGACCTTTCCTGCCTTCCTTCCAGCTTCTCTCTTTTAAGCCTTCCTCCCAGCTAGCTCGCTCACCAACCAGTGAATTCATCTACTCGGTGATTCATCCGGTGACTTCACGGTTGCCAAAGGAGCCCTGAGAAGCATCAAACCGACCCACTCAACTGACCATAGGGAGGTTTAGAAACGTTAAGTGCGAAGGCCGACAAAGGGGAAACTGCTCGCTTGACCTTAATAAGTGGAGCGATGAAGAATGGCACACATGAACTACTCTACTGAATTCGCTATCAGTTCTTGAATGAGCTTCTTAATGCCCTCTCAAGTCTACCGGGAAGAAATGGAAAATCTCAACCATTAGAACAAGGTCGGGACTTGTCTCTACGACGCTCTCCCCCGACGATCAACATGGAAGACGGCCCAGGGAGAGTCCTCTTTCTTCGTTTCTTCTTTACCCAGCATAACCACAACCTTTCTTTCACCCTCCCCCTTCTAAGATTGAGTAGTGATGTGATGGTCAAGCCTTTCTCTGATCGCTAACGATGTTTACAAAGTCCTTGAACGCAAACAATAGTAGTAGGTTTAAAGTCAAGTTTGTACTCCCAGATGGTTGTCATCCAGTTTCCTCGCCTTTCATGAAGTAGGCTAGGCTAGGATAGAGTAGGCTAGGCTAGGCTAGACTAGGATAGAGTAGGCCAGGCTAGGTAGAGTAGGCTAAGATAGAGTAGGCTAGGCTAGGCTAGGCTAAGCTAAGCTAAGCTAAGCTAGGCTAGGCTAAGCAAGGCTAAGCTAGGCTAAGCTAGACTAGGTTTAGCTAAGCTAGGCTAAGCTAGGCTAAGCTAAGCTAGGCTAAGCTAAGCTAAGCTAAGCTAAGCTAGGCTAAGCTAGGCTAAGCCAAGCTAAGATAATCAAGGCAAAGCTAGGCTAAGCTAAGCGAAGCAAAGCTAGGCTAAGCTAGGATAAGCTAAGCTAAGCTAAGCTAGGCTAAGCTAAGCTAGGCTAAGCTAAGCTAAGCTAAGCTAAGCTAAGCTAGGGTAAGCTAAGCTAGGCTAGGCAAAGCTAGACTAAGCTAAGCTAAGCTAGGCTMGGCTAGGATAAGCTAGGCTAAGCTAAGCGAGGCAAAGCTAGGCTAAGCTAAGCAACGCTAAGCTAGGATAAGCTAGGCTAAGCTAAGCTAGGTTAGGCTAGGCTAGGTTAGGCTAGGCTAGGCTAGGCTAGGCTAAGCTAGGCTGGTCTAGGCTAAGCTAGGCTAAGCTAGGCTAGGCAAAGCTAGGCTAGGCAAAGCTAGGCTAAGCTAAGCGAAGCAAAGCTAGGCTAAGCTAAGCGAAGCTAAGCGAAGCAAAGCTAGGCTAAGCTAAGCTAGGCTAGGCTAAGCTAGGTTAGGCTAGGCTAAGCTAGGTTGAGCTAGGCTAGGCTGGAGTAGGCTAAAAGCTAGAGTAGGCTAAGCTAGACTAGGATAAGCTATGCTAGGCTAAGCTAAGCTAAGCTAAGCTAGGCTAAGCTAAGCTAAGCTAAGCTAATCTAGGGTAAGCTAAGCTAGGCTAGGCTAAGCTAGGCTAAGCAAAGCTAAGCTAAGCTAAGCTAGGCTAACCTAGGCTAAGCAAAGCTAGACTAAGCTAAGCTAAGCTAGGCTAGGCTAGGATAAGCTAGGCTAAGCTAAGCGAGGCAAAGCTAAACGAGGCAAAGATAGGCTAAGCTAAGCGAAGCTAAGCTAGGATAAACTAGGCTAGGCTAAGCTAGGCTAAGCTAAGTTAGGCTAGGCTAGGCTAGTCTAGGCTAAGCTAGGCTAGGCTGGTCTAAGTTAAGATAGGCTAAGCTAGGCTAGGCAAAGCTAGGCTAAGCTAATCGAAGCAAAGCTAGGCTAAGCTAAGCGAAGAAAATCTAGGCTAAGCTAGGCTAGGATAGGCTAAGCTAGGCTAAGCTAATCTAGGATAAGCTAGGTTGACCTAGGCTGAGCTAGGCTAGGCTGGAGTAGGCTAAGCTAGACTAGGATAGGCTATGCTAGGCTAGAGTAGGCTAGGGTAGGTAAGAGTAAGTTAAGCTAGGCAAGACAGGCTAGGTTAAAATAGGTAGTTCTAGGCTAGCCTAGGCTAGAGAATGTTAGGCTAGGATAAAGTAGGCTAGTCTAGAGTAGGCTACACTAGAGTAGGCAAGGTTAGTCTAGGTTGGTGTAGATAGAGTAGGCTAGCCTAGAGTAGGGTATGTTAGGTTAGGCTAGAGTAAGTTAGTCTATAGTAAGCTATAATAGGCAAAAGGAGGCTAGGGTAGGCTAGAATAGGATAAGCTAGACTAGGGAAGGGAAGGCTAGAGTAGGATAGGATAGGCTGGGCTAGAGTATGATAGGCTAGACTAGGCTAAAGTAGGATAGGCTAGAGTAGAGTAGACTAGGATACGATAAAGGAGGCTAGGATAGGTTAGGCTAGAGTAGGCTAGGCTAGGCTAGGCCAGGCCAGGTTAGGCTAGGCTAGGGTAAGCTAGGCTAGGTTAGGATAGACTATGCTAGAGTAGGCTAGTCTAGGCTAAGCTTAACAAGGCTAGGCTAGGCTAGAGTAGGCTAGGCTAGGCTAGGCTAGGTAGAGTAGGCTAGGCTAGGATAGGCTAGGATAGAGTAGGCTAGGCTAGGTAGAGTAGGCTAGCATAGAGTAGGCTAGGCTAAGCTAGGATATGTAGAGTAGGCTGTTGAAATAATGTAACTACAAAGAGTATTCTTATTATTATTGTTATTTTATTCATAGGATTAATCCCCATTGTGGATTAATCATGTCGGTAATTGTATTAGGACCAAATCCCCTTTTGCGGATTGGTCAACAGACAATTGTAATAGGAAGAATAAGAAGTTGGCCCCAACAGTTATTATTGAGACCCAGAAATATAATAAAGGTGGGTTTACCCACCCAGAGTGAGAGGTCATCCCTGCCAGTGAAGACCCTTCACATGTTCCAGTCTTGTATATATAGAGAGGCTAGCGCCTCACTTTATCACACAACACACTTGCTCATTTTCTAAGAGGCAAGCTACAACTTACCAGTTGGAGAGAGGGAGAAGAGTGGCGCATATTTTGGAGAGGACTATCTGTATTGGTTTGAGTTATCTCTTGACATTGTATTTGTAATTTATGATAAGGAAGTTTTTGCTGGGTTTTCTTCCCCTAGAGGGTTTCCCAGGATAAATGTTATGTCTCTTGTGAATGTGTATTTCTCAGTGTTCTTGTTCTTATGTTGCTCTTATCTATTGAAATGCAAAGAACTATAATAATGGAATAAACATTAACATGGTATCAGAGCCAACCTGAAGGAAACATATTTCGCAAGAGAAAAACGTCACTGTTGCAGTACCTACAAATTAGGGTTTTTCAAAAGTGAATCTTTTCAGCTCCAAAAATACCTAGAAAGTTGTTCCCTCCCCCAAGGATCATTTTGGCACTTAGAGCACACCTTTTCAGTGTTTGGATCTCCCGGAAAGTGAAACCCTAGTTTCATAAAAGTACTAGAAGTACCAGAGTACCAGAAAACCAGAAGTACCAGTCCAAAAATCTGCAGATCAAGTTTGAGGGGGTAAAAGTTGGATTTTCGAAATTCCGACTGCACCAGCTAACTTGCCTCAGCTCAGCGCATCTATCCCCTGGATCAGAATTTCAAAATTCAAAGTTTGAAAAATTAGGGTTTCTTCATAAAACCCTAAGTTGCAGTTGCAGTCTCAGAACCAGCTACAGTTGCAGTACCAGGTACAGTTGCAACTGTAGAACCAGTTGCAATCACCCTTGAAATTTTCTCAGAAGTTGGCAATAATTACCGCTGCTACCAGATGGAGCCACTACCTGCAAATGCTATCAGAGGTATGTACTTACATATGTTTAATGGTTAAACCTTAAAGAGTATTTGTTGGAGAAGGGATCTCTTGCCATAGAGCCAAAAGGATTTCAAGATCCAACACATTCAGAGGAATGATGCAACCCAAGTGTGATTATTCTAATATACATCTATTTGTCATGACATTATCAGTATTGCATGTTGAAGCTATGATTAAATTATTAGAAGAATTGAAAGTTGATCATAGAGATTATCCTCTAACCTAACTTTTTTTCAAGTTAGTGTATTGTCTTAGTACAAAAGATAGGTTGAAGAAAGCACTCGTCACTTGAGTGAAGGAGACCTGGAAGAAAAGCAAGCACTCATTCTTGAGGAGAAGGCTCCAGGTTTGATTAATCACGATTCAAAGGTACACATGACAAGTTGATGAGTATAGTTGAGACAACAGTCTTTGTAAAGTATTATACTTGATAGCATGTAAGCATATAAAGGTAAATACTTTTCCTGATACATCTAACACCTCCTCTAGGAGAAACCTCATGTGTTAGTTCCAAGTTGCCATGGAAGAATGCTTGGTCACAACACTATGAGAGTGTTGACCTAATTTCGTATTGTATTCCTTACCTTTAATCTTTGCTAAATTATAAATAGCTCTAAAGCAGCTACTGTGATGATTGTTTGTTTTATTGCTTTATATTATCAAGAAGGATATTATTCTTGCTTGTTGTTTTGTTGACCTTGGTCCAGGTCACATGAGGAAGCTATAGCAAAGGTTGCAGAAGGCAACGTGCTAAAGGAGAGACTATATATGAAGCAGTCATCATTGGAAGAGAAGAAAATGACTTATATAAGTTGAAGGGTCACCCAAAAACTTCCATGACCCATGCCATCGAAAACTCATGCGAACTTTGGCATAGAGGATTATCCCACATCAACTACAAGGCGCTACCATACATATGTAAAGCTGTCACAGGTTTACCAGAACTCAAGGTCGATCAAGAAGGCATATGCAATGGATGTGCGCAAGGGAAGAATATCAAGAACCCTTTTCCAAAAATGGATAGCAAAGCAGAAGGAGTATTGGAACTCATTCATTTAGACATGTGACGCCCAATGCCATCATCCTCCATTAGCGAGTATGTATACTATGTATCATTTATTGATGACTATTCTCGCAAGACCTGGATATATTTCTTGAAATCTAAAGATGAAGTATTCAGTAAATTCAAGGAATTCAAAGCCTTGATAGAGAATCTTTCTGAAAGAAATATTAAGATACTCAGGTCGGATAATGGAGGAGAATATACCTCAAAAGAGTTCGTGAACTTCAGCAAAGATTTTGGGATCAAGATCCCCAACAAAACGGTGTAGTTGAACGGAAGAACATAACCATACTGGAAGCTGTGAAGACTATGATCCATGATCAAGATCTTCCTATGTGTTTATGGGCAGAAGCAACAATGACAGTTGTTTATGTGCAGAACCAATTATCCCATAACACACTTGGGTTCAAGACCCCGGAAGAGATGTTCACTGGAAAGAAGCCAAAGGTAAGCCATCTCAAAATATTTGGCTATCCATTGTTTATTCATATACCTAAAGAAAAGAGAAACAAGTTGGACCCTTCAGGAAAGAAGGGAATATTTGTGGGGTCTCCAAGGCCTTCAGAATCTACATACCAGGTCACCGCCACATTGATATCAGTAGGGACGTGACCATTGATAAAGAAGTAGCACTTAAGAAATCAAGAAGATGCCAACTTGAAGATGTATATGAAGAGGAACCTGTAAATCCCAGGATTGCAAAATCCGTGAGGGAAGTTCCCAGGGCTGCAGAACCAGAGAGGGAAGTCGTAACTTCCATTGATGAGGAGACTCCTGAAGACAATAATATAACAGAAGTTCAAGAACCTCCTCAAATGAACTTCTTCCATAAAAGAAAGCCTTCTTGGGCAAGAGAGCTCATTCAATATGGAGAGAAGTATGGTGTTCCAGAAGGAACCACGAGACAGGTGAAAAGACAAAAGTCATTCTCCAGTTAAACGGCTTTGATGTGTAATCTACTAGATGAGGAACCTACCTACTTTGAAGAAGCCATTCAAAAGAAGGAATGGGCAGATGCCATGAAAGAGGAATACCAATCCATAATAAAGAATGATGTATGGGAAATAGTTCCCAAACCAAAAAGTAAGGATGTGGTATCATCAAAATGGCTCTTCAAAATAAAACATGCTGCTAATAGAAGTATTGAGAAATATAAAGCAAGATTTGTCGCTCTTGGCTTTTCCCAGAAGGAAGGCATTGACTATGAAGAGACATTCTCTTCTGTGGCCAGATACACTTCGATCAGGACCATCATAGCTCTTGCAACTAAGATGAAATGGAAGCTGCACCAGATGGACATGAAGACAGCTTTCCTAAATGGTGTTATCGAAGAGGAAGTGTATATAGAGAAACCCCAAGGATTTGAGGTTGAAGACAGGAAGTCTCATATCTGCAGATTGAAGAAAGCCTTATACGGATTGAAGCAAGCTCCCAGAGCTTGGTATGGCTATATAGACAGTTTCTTGACGAGCTTAGGCTTTACCAAGAGTAAAGAAGACTCAAATCTCTACTTCAAAATTATGGATAATGAGCCAGTAATCTTACTACTATATGTGGATGACTTATTCTTAATTGGAGAAGAAAATCTCATCACTGAATGTAAAAAGAGACTTGCCGCAGAATTTGAAATGAAAGACCTTGGCCTAATGCATTACTTCTTAGGCCTTGAGGTATGGCAGAGTCCAGAAAGGATCTTCCTTAACCAAGGGAAGTACATAGTCAAAATCTTAAAGAGAGTCGACATGCTAGAATGTAAGTCCATGAATACACCCATGGAAACGAAGCTGAAGTTGTTGGTCGATACTTCGTTAGACTTGTTAGCAACATTACTTGTCTTCGGCATAGGAATATCCAGGTCTATAGGTTACACGAGAAGCGCCCAAGCGCAGCACACAGAAAAAGTCCTTTTCAGGCTTAAAATCAAGGGAGCAGGCATTTCATTTTCAACGGCAAGGATTCATCGATAGAGCAGAGCAGCGGTCGGTGGGTAATTGCAGTTGGCTGAGTCGCGCCAACTAGAGCACATAAAGTTTTCAAGGAAGTCAATAGTCGGAATTCTCCGGGAGGCACTCACGAAGTTACGATGGCCGTTAATCGCAATCAGTTTAAGCGTAGTATTATCTCGAACTCGGGGTTCGTGAGTTCGGAGGGCGGACCATATCCTTTGGTTGCGTGAGATTGCGAGTTACGAGAAGTGTCTGGAGGAGGTCAACCATCGCTGACCATCGCGTCTCGGGACTTCGTGAGGGGAGAGTGCCAAAGTTCGATACTCCAACTCGTGAGGTCGCGAGTTGCAAGAGGTGCTAGTACTTCGGCCCTGGCTGACGGTTACATTTGGAGGGCGCTGACAAGGAAAGGAGCCGGACCCGTATCACCATCTTGGGTATCGGGAGTTAAGAAAAAAGGAGCCGAGGGTCTTCGACCCGCGAACTCGCAAATCGCGAAATGCAAAGAAATTTTAATGTCAGGCCCACAGTATCGCCGAAAGTGTTATGGGCCGTCCGATCAAAAGAGGGGTACATGATGCACGATTAGGCTCTATCCCTCTTCGCGCATCGCGACTTTAAAGAGCAAGGATTAGCCTCCTCCCAGCCGCAAGATGCGAGGCGCCGAAAGCGCTCAGGAGTTGGGCCCACGTCTTGACGCTCGGTCACTTGGGGAAAAAGAAAGAGTTGTGCAAAAGGGCCGAAATGTCACGTTTAACCACAGAAGGGATCACTGCGTTCACAAAAGATCAGTTCAGCTCGACCTCGATCTCGGTCCTTGCTAAAAATAAATGAAGGTGAATGGAGGTAGTTGAAACCTCGACTCACTCATTAAATGCAAGGTATGGAGGTTCCAGCAGGCAGTCTGCCCGAGATGGTCTTGTACATTGGTTTTCTCCAAAAAAAGGTCATGTCGAGTTCTCCTCTTACTAGAGGAGTCTGCACATGCCATTTTAGCCTTGAATGTTTCAGCTACCTCCCCTGCAAAGGCCATGCAAAGTTAAGGTGATGTCTGACGAGTGGGCTAGGTAAAGTAGGCTAGGCTAGGTAGAGTGGGTTTGGTAGAGTGGGCTTGGTTGAGTAGGCTAGGCTAGGTAAAGTAGGCTAGGCTAGGCTAAGATAGGATAGAGTAGGCTAAGTAGAGTAGGCTAAGCTAGGCTAGGTAGGCTGGGCTAGGCTAAGTAGAGTAGAATAGGTAGAGTAGGCATGAGTAGGCTAGGCTAGGTAGATTAGGCTAGGCTAAGATAGGATAGGATTGAGCCGGCTACTTAGAGTAGGCTAGGATAGGTAGAGTAGGCTAGACTAGGCTAGGATATGATAGAGTAGGCTAGGTAAGGTAGGCTAGGCTAGGCTAGGCTAGGTAGAGTAGGCAAGGCTAGCCTAGGCAAGGTAGAGTAGGCTAGAGTAGCTTAGGCTAGGTAGAGTAGGCTAGGCTAAGCTAACATAGGATAGAGTAAGCTAGGCTAGGCTAGGCTAGGTAGAGTAGGCTAGCCTAGGTAGAGTAGGCTAGGTAAAATACGCTAGAGTAGGCTAGGCTAGGCTAGGCTAGGATAAAGTAGGGTAGGTAGAGTAGTCTAGGCTAGGCTAGGCTAGGCTAGGCTAGGTAGAGTAGGTTAGGCTAGGCTAGGCTAGGCTAGGTAGGCTAGGGTAGGTAGAGTAGGCTAGGCTAGGTAGGCTAGGGTAGGTAGAGTAGGCTAGGCTAGGTTAGGATAGGATAGAGTAGGCTAGGCTAGGCTAGGTAGAGTAGGTTGGCTAGGCTTGGCTAGGTAGAGTAGGCTAGAGTAGGCTAGGATAGGTAGAGTAGGTTAGGAGGAGTAGGCTAGAGTAGGCTAGGCTAGGTAGAGTAGGCTAGGATATGATAGAATAGGCTAGACAAGGCTAGGCTAGGTAGAGTAGACTAAAGTAGGCTAGGCTAGGTAGAGAAGGCTAGGCTAGACTAGCCTAGGATAGAGTAGGCTAGGCTAGGCTAGGATAGGATAGAGTAGGCTAGGGTAGGTAGAGTAAGATAGGCTAGGCTAGGTAGAGTAGGCTAGAGTAGGCTAGGCTAGGTAGAGTCGGATAGGTACAGTAGGCTAGGCTAGGCTACGATAGGATAGAGTAGACTAGGCTAGGATAGAGTAGACTAGGCTAGGCTAGGCTAGGATATAATAGAGTAGGCTAGGTAAGGTACGGTAGGTTAGGCCAGGCTAGGATAGGTAGAGTAGGCTAGGCTAGGCTAGGTAGAGTAAGCTAGAGTAGGTTAGGCTAGGTAGAGTAGGCTAGGCTAGGCTAAGATAAGATAGAGTAGACTAGGCTAGGTAGAGTAGGCTAGGCTAGGGTAGGATAGGATAGAGTAGGCTAGGCTAGGATAGGTAGAGTAGGTCAGGCTAGGTAGAGTAGCCTAGGCTAGGCTAGGCTAGGCTAGGTAGAGTAGGCTAGGCTAGGTAGAGTAGTCTAAACTAGGCTAAGCGAAGCAAAGCTAGGCTAAGCTAAGCTAAGCTAGGCTAAGCTAGGCTAAGCTAAGCTAAGCTAAGCCAGGCTAGGTTAGGCTAAGCTAGGCTAAGCAAGGCTAGGCTAAGCTAAGCTAGGCAAGGCTAGGCTAGGCTAAGCTATGCTAAGATAGGCTAAGCAAGGCTAGGCTAAGAAAAATTAAGCTAGGCTAAGCTAAGCTAGGCTAAGCTAAGCTAGGCTAGGCAAAGCTAGGCTAAGCTAGGAAAAGCTAGGCTAGGCTAGTTTAGGCTAGGCGACGCTAAGCAAATCTAGGCAAAGCTAGGCTAAGCTAGGCTAAGCTAAGCGAAGCTAAGCTAGGCTAAGCTAAGCTAAGCTAAGCTAGGCTAGGCTAGGCTAGGCTAGGTTTGGCTAGACTTGGCTAGGCTAAGCTAGGCTAAGCTAAGCGAAGCAAAGCTAGGCTAATCTAAGCTAAGCTAAGCTAGGTTAAGCTAGGCTTAGAGTAGGCTAGGATAGGCTAGGCTAAGCTAGACTAAGAGTAGGCTAGGTAGAGTAGTGTAGGCTAGGCTAGGCTAGACTAGGTAGAGTAGGCTAGGATAGGCTAGGCTAGATAGAGTAGGCTAGGCTAGGAGAGAGTAGGCTAGGCAAGGCTAGGCTAAGTAGGGTAGGCTAAAATAAAGTAGGCGAGGCTAGGTAGAGTAGGCTAGGATATAGTAGGCTAGGCTAGGTAGAGTAGGCTAGAGTAGGCTAGGCTAGGTAGAGTAGGCTACGCTAGGATAGAGTAGTCTAAGCTAGATAGAGTAGGCTAGGCTAAGCTAGTCTAGGCAAGGTAGAGTAGACTAGGCTAAGCTAGGCTAGTCTAGAGTAGGCTAGGCTAGGCTAGGCTAGGTAGAGTAGGCTAGGATAGAGTAGGTGAGTCTAGGTAGAGTAGTCTAGGCCAGGCTAGGCTAGGTAGAGTAGGATAGGATATAGTAGGCTAGGCTAGGTAGAGTATGTTGGGTAGAGTAGGCTAGAGTAGGCTAGGCTAGGTAGAGTATGTTGGGTAGAGTAGGCTAGAGTAGGCTAGGCTAGGTAGAGTAGTCTAGGCTAGGATAGGATAAGATAGAATAGGCTAGGTAGATTAGGTTAGGCTAGGCTAGGCTACATAGAGTAGGCTAGGCTAGGCTAGGCTAGGTAGAGTAGTCTAGGCTAGGCTAGGATAGGATAGGGTAGAGTAGGATATGCTAGGTAGAGTAGGATAGGCTAGGCTAGGCTAGGCAGAGTAGGCTAAAGTAGGCTAGGCTAAGTAGAGTAGGCTAGGCTAGACTAGGCTAGGCTAGGCTAGGTTAGGTCGAGTAGGCTAGGCTAGGCTAAGCTAGGCAAGGCTAGGCTAGGCTAAGTAGAGTAGGCTAGGTAGAGTAGGCTAGAGTAGGCTATGCTAGGTAGAGTAGGCTTGGTAGAGTAGGCTAGGGTAGGCTAGGGTAGGCTAGGCTAGGTAGAGTAGGTTTGGTAGAGTAGGCTAGAGTAGGCTAGGCTAGGTAGACTAGGCTAAGCTAGGCTAGGATAGGATAGAGTAGGCTAGGTAGAGTAGGCTAGGCTAGGCTAGGTAGATTAGGCTAGGCTAGGATAGACTAGGATAAGTAGAGTAGGCTAGAGTAGGCTAGGCTAGGTAGATTAGGCTAGGCTAGGATAAGATAGGATATAGTAGGTTAGGTAGAGTAGGCTAGGCCAGGCTAAGATAGGATAGAGTAGGCTAGGTAAGGTAGGCTAGGCTGGGCTAGTCTAGTTAGAGTAGGCTAGAGTAGGTTAGGCTAGGTAGAGTAGGCTAGGCTAGGCTAAGATAGGATAGAGGATGCTATGCCAGGCTAGGCTAGACAGAAAAGGCTAGGCTGGGTAGAGTAGGGTAGGTAGAGTAGGCTAGAGTAGGCTAGGCTAGGTAGAGTAGGTTAGGCTAGGTAGAGTAGACTAGGCTAGGCTAGGATAGGATAGAGTAGGCTAGGTAAAATAGGCTAGGCTAGGCTAGGTAGAGTAGGTTAGGCTAGGCTAAGCTAGCATAGGTAGAGTAGGCTAGGCTAGGTAGAGTAGGCTAGGCTAGGTTAGGATAAGATAGAGTAGGTTAGGCTTGGCTAGGTAGAGTAGGCTAGGCCAGGATAAGCTAGGCTAGATAGAGTAGGCTAGGCTAGGTAGAGTTGGCTAGGATAGGCTAGGCTACGTAGAGTAGGTTAGGTAGAGTGGGCTAGGCTAGGCTGTGTTAGGATAGAGTAGGCTAAGCTAGGTAGAGTAGGCTAGGCTAGGGTAGAGTAGGCTAAGTAGAGTAGTCTAGAGTAGGCTAGGCGGGGTAGAGTAGGCCAGGCTAGGCTACGCTAGTATAGAGAAGGCTCGGCAAGGTAGAGTAGGCTAGGATAGGATAGAGTAGGCTAGGTAGAGTAGGATAGGCTAGGCTATGTAGAGTAGGATAGGCTAGGCTAGGCTAGGTAGAGTAGGCTAGGTTAGGCTAGGCTAGGTAGAGTAGATTAGGATAGGATAGAATAGGCTAGGTAGATTAGGTTAGGCTAAGCTAGCCTAGATAGAGTAGGCTAAGCTAGGCTAGGCTAGGTAGAATAGACTAGGCTAGGCTAGGATAGGATAGGGTAGAGTAGGCTAAGCTAGGTAGAGTAAGATAGGCTAGGCTAGGCTAGGAAGAGTAGGCTAAAGTAGGCTAGGCTAGGTAGAGTAGGCTAGGCTAGACTAGGCTAGGCTAGGCTAAGTTAGGTAGAGTAGGCTAGGCATGGCTAGGCTAGGCTAAGTAGAGTAGGGTAGGTAGAGTAGGCTAGAGTAGGCTAGGCTAGGTAGAGTAGGCTTGGTAGAGTAGGCTAGGGTAGGCTAGGCTAGGCTAGGCGATGCTAAGCAAAGCTAGGCAAAGCTAAGCTAAGCTAAGCTAAGCGAAGCGAAGCTAAGCTAGGCTAAGCTAAGCTAAGATAAGCTAGACTAAGATAAGCTAGGCTAAGCTAGGCTAGGATAGGCTAGGCTAGGTTTGGCTAGGCTTGGCTAGGCTAAGCTAGGCTAGGAAAAGCTAGGCTAAGCTAAGTGAAGCAAAGCTAGGCTAAGCTAGAATAAGGTAAGCTAAGCTAAGCTAGGCTAAGCTAGGCTTAGAGTAGGCTCGGATAGGCTAAGCTAAGCTAGACTTAGAGTAGGCTAGGATAGGCTAGGCCAGGTAGAGTAGTCTAGGCTAGGCTAAGTTAGACTAGGTAGAGTAGGCTAGGCTAGGCTAGGCTAGATAGAGTAGGCTAGGCTAAGAGAGAGTAGGCTAGGCTAGGTAGGGTAGGCTAGGATAGAGTAGGTGAGGCTAGGTAGAGTAGGCCAGGATAGAGTAGGCTAGGCTAGGCTAGGTTAGGTAGAGTAGGCTAGGCTAGGCTAGGCTAGGCTAAGTAGAGTAGGCTAGAGTAGGCTAGGCTAGGTAGAGCAGGCTTGGTAGAGTAGGCTAGGCTAGGCTAGGTAGAGTAGGCTTGGTAGAGTAGGCTATAGTAGGCTAGGCTAGTTAGAGTAGGCTAGGCTAGACTAGGATAGGATAGAGTAGGCTATGTAGAGTAGGCTAGGCTATGATAGGATAGAGTAGGCTAGATAAGGTAGGCTAGGTTGGGCTAGGCTAGGTAGAGTAGGCTAGGCTAGGCTAAGATAGGATAGAGTATGCTAGACTAGGCTAGGCTAAGTAGAATAGGCTAGGTTAGGTAGAATAGGGTAGGTAGAGCAGGCTAGAGTTGGCTAGGCTAGGTAGAGTAGGCTAGGCTAAGCTAGGATAGGATAGAGTAGGCT
The DNA here is from genome assembly GCA_032191745.1 of Picea mariana. Classification (NCBI taxonomy): domain Eukaryota; kingdom Viridiplantae; phylum Streptophyta; class Pinopsida; order Pinales; family Pinaceae; genus Picea; species Picea mariana. Next base: position 19,408 of record JASDQU010028508.1, read on the forward strand.
AGGTAGAGTAGGCTATGCTAGGCTAGGTATAGTAGGTTAGGCTAGTATAGGCTAGGATAGAGTAGGCTAGACTAGGTAGAGTAGGCAAGGCTAGGTAGGCTAGGCTAGGTTAGGTAGAGTAGGCTAGAGTAGGCTAGGCTAGGTAGAATAGGCTAGGCTAGCCTAGGTAGAATAGGCTAGGCTAGGCTAGGATAGGATAGAGTAGGCTAGGTAGAGTAGGTTAGGCTAGTCTAGGCTAGGTAGAGTAGGCTAGGCTAGGCTAGACTAGGCTAAGTAGAGTAGGCTAGGTAGAGTAGGCTAGAGTAGGTTAGGCTACGTAGATTAGGCTAGGCTAGGCTAGGATAGGATAGAGTAGGTTAGGTAGAGTAGGCTATGCTACACTAGGTATAGTAGGCTACGTTAGGTAGAGTATGCTAGAACAGGCTAGGATAGGATAGAGTAGGCTAGGTAAGGTAGGCTAGGCTGGGCTAGGATAGGTAGAGTAGGCTACGCTAGGTAGAGTAGGCTAGAGTATGTTAGGCTAGGTAGAGTAGGCTAGGTTAGGCTAAGATAGGATAGAGTATGCTAGGCTAGGCTAGGCTAGGTAGAGTAGGGTAGGTAGAGTAGGCTAGAGTAGGTTAGGCTAGGTAGAGTAGACTATGCTAGGCTAGGATAGGATAGAGTAGGCTAGGTAGAGTAGGCTAGGCTAGGCTAGGTAGAGTAGGTTAAGCTGGGCTAGGCTAGGATAGGTATAGTAAACTAGGTAGAGTAAACTAGACTAGGTTTGGATAAGATAGAGTAGCCTAGGCTAGGCTAGGTAGAGTAGGCAGGCCAGGATAGGCTAGGCTAGGTAGAGTAGGCTAGGCTAGGCTAGACTAGGTAGAGTTGGGTAGGATAAAGTAGGCTAGGCTAGGTAAAGTAGGCTAGGCTAGAGTGGGCTAGGGTAGGCTAGGTTAGGATAGAGTAGGCTAAGCTAGGTAGAGTAGGCTAGGCTAGGGTATAGTAAGCTAGGTAGAGTATGCTAGAGTAGGCTAGGCGGGGTAGAGTAGGCTAAGCTAGGCTACATTAGTATAGATTAGGCTAAGCAAGGTCGAGTAGGCTAGGATAGGATAGAGTAGGCTAGGTAGAGTAGGATAGACTAGGATATGTAGAATGGCTAGGCTAGTCTAGGTAGAGTAGGGTAGGCTAGGCTAGGCTAGGTAAAGTAGGTTAGGATATGATAGAGTAGGCTAGGCTAGGCTGGGCTAGGTAGAGTAGGCTAGATTAGGCTAGGCTAGGTAGAGTAGGCTAGGATAGGATAGGATAGGATATAGTAGGCTAGGTTAGGTAGAGTGGGCTAGGCTAGAGTAGGCTAGGTAGAGTAGGCTAGAGTAGGTTAGGATACGTAAATTAGGCTAGGCTAGGGTAAGATAGGATAGAGTAGGCATTTAGAGTAGGCTAGGTAGAAAAGGCTAGCCTAGGCTAGGTTAGGATAGAGTAAGCTAGGTAAGGTAGGCTAGGCTAGGCCAGGCTAGGTTAGGTAAAGTAGGCTAGGCTAGGTAGAGTAGGCTAGAATAGGCTAGGATAGGATAGAGTAGGCTAGGTAAGGTAGGCTAGGCTGGGCTAGGTTACGCTAGGTAGAGTAGGCTAGAGTAGGTTAGGCTAGGTAGAGTAGGCTAGGCTAGGCTAAGATAGGATACAGTATTCTAGGCTAGGCTAGGCTAGGTAGAATAGGCTAGGCTGGGTAGTGTAGGGTAGGTAGAGTAGGCTAGAGTAGACTAGGCTAGGTAGAGTAGACTAGGCTAGGCTAGGATAGGATAGAGTAGGCTAGGTAGAGTAGGCTAGGCTAGGCTAGGTTAGGTAGAGTAGGTTAGGCTAGGCTAAGCTAGGATAGGTAGAGTAGACTAGGCTAGGTTAGGATAAGATAGAGTAGGCTAGGCCAAGATAGGCTAGGCTAGGTAGAGTAGGCCAGGCTAGGGTAGGCTAGGTAGAGTTGGGTAGGATAAAGTAGGCTAGGCTAGGTAAAGTAGGCTAGGCTAGAGTGGGCTAGGATAGGCTAGGTTAGGATAGAGTAGGCTAAGCTAGTTAGAGTAGGCTAGGCTAGGGTATAGTAGGCTAGGTAGAGTAGGCTAGAGTAGGCTAGGTGGGGTTGAGTAGGCTAGGTAGAGTAGGCTAGGCTAGGCTACGTTAGTATAGAGTAGGATAGGCAAGGTAGAGTAGGCTAGGATAGGATAGAGTAGGCTAGGTAGAGTAGGATAGGCTAGGCTATGTAGAGTAGGCTAGGGTAGGCTAGACTAGGTAGAGTAGGGTAGGCTAGGTAGAGTAGGTTAGGATATGATAGAGTAGGCTAGGCTAGGCTAGGTAGAGTAGGCTAGATTAGGCTAGGCTAGGCTAGGATAGGATAGAGTAGGCTAGGTTAGGTAGAGTAGGCTACGTAAAGTAGGCTAGAGTAGACTAGGTAGAGTAGGCTACAGTAGGTTAGGATACGTAAATTAGGCTAGAATAGGGTAGGATAGGATAGATTAGGCATTTAAAGTAGGCTAGGTAGGATAGGCTAGCCTAGGATAGGATATGATAGAGTAGGCTAGGTAAGGTAGGCTAGGCTAGGCCAGACTAGGTTAGGTAGAGTAGGGTAGGCTAGGCTAGGTAGAGTAAGCTAGAGTAGGTTAGGCTAGGTAGAGTAGGCTAAGCTAGGCTAAGATAGGATAGAGTAGACTAGGCTAGGTAGAGTAGGCTAGGGTAGGGTAGGATAGGATAGAGTAGGCTAGGCTATTATAGGTTGAGTAGGCTAGGCTAGGTAGAGTAGTCTAAACTAGGCTAAGCGAAGCAAGACTAGGCTAAGCTAAGTTAGGCTATGCTAAGTTAAGCTAGGCTAAGCAAGGCTAGGCTAAGCAAGGCTAGGCTAAGCTACGCTAGGCAAGGCTAGTCTAAGCTAAGCTAGGCTAAGCAAGGCGAGGCTAAGAAAAGCTAAGCTAGGCTAGTCTAAGCTAGGCTATGCTAACCTAGACTAGGCAAAGTTAGACTAGGGAAAGCTAGGCAAAGCTAGGCTAGGATAGGCTATGCTAAGAAAAGCTAGGAAAAGCTAGGCTAAGCTAGGCTAAGCTGAGCGAAACTAAGCTAAGCAAACCTAAGCTAAGATAAGCTAGGCTAAGCTAAGCTAGACTAGGCTAGGTTTGGCTAGGCTTGGCTAGGCTAAGCTAGGCTAAGCTAAGCTAGGCTAGGGAAAGCTAGGCTAAGCTAAGCGAAGTAAAGCTAGGCTAAGCTAGGCTAAGCTAAGCTAAACTAAGCTAAGCTTAGAGTAGGCTAGGATAGGCTAGGCTAAGCTAGACTTAGAGTAGGCTAGGATAGGCTACGCTAGATAGAGTAGTCTAGGCTAGGATAGGCTAGACTAGGTAGAGTAGGTTAGGCTAGGCTAGACTAGCTAGAGTAGGTTAGGCTAGGATAGGCTACACTAGGTAGAGTAGGTTAGGCTAGGCTAGACTAGCTAGAGTAGGCTAGGCAAGGCTAGGCTAGGTAGGGTAGGCTAGGATAGAGTAGGCGAGACTAGGTAGAGTAGGCCAGGATAGAGTAGCCTAGGCTAGGCAAGGCTAGGTAGAGTAGGCTAGACTAGGCAAGGCTAGGCTAGGTAGAGTAGGCTAGGCTAGGTAGAGTAGGCTAGGCTAGGATAGAGTAGTCTAAGTTAAATAGAGTAGGCTAGGATAGAGTAGGCTAGACTAGGCTAGTCTAGGCAAGGTAGAGTAGACTAGGCTAAGTTAGGCTAGGCTAGACTAGACTAGGTAGAGTAGGCTAGGATAGAGTAGGTGAGGCCAGGTAGAGTAGTCTAGGCCAGGCTAGGCTAGGTAGAGTAGGAGAGGATAGAGTAGGATAGGCTAGGCTAGGTAGATTACGATGGGTAGAGTAGGCTAGAGTAGGCTAGGCTAGGTAGAGTAGTCTAAGCAAGGATATGATAGGATAGAACAGGCTAGGTAGAGTAGGTTAGGCTAGGCTAGGCTAGATAGAGTAGGCTAGGTTAGGCTAGGCTAGGTAGAGTAGGCCAGGCTAGGCTAAGATAGGATAGAGTAGGCTAGGCTAGGTAGAGTAGGCTAGGCTAGGCTAGGCTAGGTAGAGTAGGCTAGGTTAATTAGAATAGGATAGAGTAGGCTAGGCTACTTAGAGTAGGATAGGCTAGGCTACGCTAGGCAGAGTAGGTTGGGCTAGGTAGAGTAGTCTAAGCTAGGCTAAGTGAAGAAAAGCTAGGCTAAGCTAGGCTAAGCTAAGCTAAGCTAAGCTAGGGTAGGCTAAGCTAAGCTAGGCTAAACAAGGCTAGGCTAAGCTAGGCTAGGCAAGGCTAGGCTAGGCTAAGCTATTCTAAGCTAAGCTAAGCAAGGCTAAGCTAAGAATAGCTAATCTAGACTAGGCTACGCTAGGCTAAGCTAAGCTAGCCTAGGCAAAGATAGGCAAGGCAAAGCTAGGCTATGCTAGGCAAAGCTAGGCTAGGCTAGGCTAAGCTAAGTAAAGCTACGCAAAGCTAGGCTAAGCTAAGCGAAGCTAAGCTAGGCTAAGCTAAGATAAGATAAGCTAGGCTAAGCTAAAGTAGGCTAAGCTAGGCTAGGCTAGGCTAGGCTAGGTTTGCCTAGGCTTGGCTAGACTAAGCTAGGCTAGGCAAAGCTAGGCTAAGCTAAGCGAAGCAAAGATAGGCTAAGCTAGGCTAAACTAAGCTAAGCTAGGCTTAGAGTAGGCTAGGCTAAGCTAGGCTTAGAGTAGGCTAGGTAGAGTAGGCTAGGCTAGGCTAGGCTAGGTAGAGTAGGCTAGGCTAGGCTAAGTAGAGTAGGCTAGGTAGAGTAGGCTAGAGTAGGCTAGGCTAGGTAGAGTAGGCTTGGTAGAGTAGGTTAGGGTAGGCCAGGCTAGGCTACGCTAGGTAGAGTAGGCTAGAGTAGGCTAGGCTAGGTAGATTAGGCTAGGCTAGACTAGGATAGGATAGAGTAGACTAGGCTAGGCTAGGCTAGGTAGAGTAGGCTAGGCTAGGCTAGACTAGGCTAAGTAGAGTAGGCTAGGCTAGGTAGATTAAGCTAGGCTTGGATAGGATAGTATAGAGTAGGCTAGGATAGGATAGGATAGGATAGAGTAGGCTAGATAGAGTAGGCTAGGCTAGGCTAGGCTCGACTAGGTAGAGTAGGCTAGGCTATGTTAGGCTAGAATAGGATAGGATAGAGTAGGCTAGGTAGAGTAGGCTAGGTTAGGCTAGGCTCGGCTAGGTAGAGTAGGCTAGGTAGATTAGGCTTGGTAGAGTAGGCTAGAGTAGGCTAGGCTAGGTAGAGTAAACTAGGCTAGGCTAGGCTAGGATAGGATAGAGTAGGCTAGGTTAGGCTATGATAGGTAGAGTAAGCTGGGCTAGGCTAGGCTAGGTAGAGTAGGATAGAGTAGGCTAGGTTAGGTAGAGTAAGCTAGACTAGGCTAGGATAGGATAGGATAGAGTAGTCTAGGTAGAGTACGCTAGGCTAGGCTAGGTAGAGTAGGCTAGGCTAGGCTAGCATAGGATAGAGTAGGATAGGTAGAGTAGGCTAGGATAGGCTTGGCTAGGTAGAGTAGGCTAGAGTACGCTAGGCTAGGTGGAGTAAGCTAGGCTAGGATAGGCTAGGTAGAGTAGACTAGAGTAGGCTAGGCTAGGATAGGATAGGATAGAGTAGGCTAGGCTAGGTAGAGTAGGCTAGGCTACGCTAGGCTAGGTAGATTAGGCTTGGTAGAGTAGGCTAGAGTAGGCTAGGCTAGGTAGAGTAGACTAGGCTAGGCTAGGCTAGGCTAGGATAGAGTAGGCTAGGCTAGGCTAGTCTAGGTAGAGTAGGTTAGGCTAGGTAGAGTAGGCTAGAGTAGGCTAGGCTAGGCTAGGATAGAGGAGTCTAGGCTAGGTAGAGTAGTAGGCTAGGCTAGGCTAGGCAAAGCTAGGCTAGGCTAGGCAAAGCTAGACTAGGCTAGGCTAAGCAAGGCTAAGCAAGGCGACGCTAAGCTATGCTAGGCAAAGCTAGGCTAGGCTAGGTAGAGTAGGTTTGGTAGAGTAGGCTAGAGTAGGCTAGGCTAGGTAGAGTAAGCTAGGCTAGGCTAGGATAGTATAGAGTAGGCTAGGTAGAGTAGGCTAGGCTAGGCTAGACTAGGCTAAGTAGAGTAGGCTAGGCTAGGTAGAGTAGGCTAAGCTAAGCTAGGCTAAGCTAACCTAGGCTAGGAAAAGATAGGCTAGGCAAAGCTAGGCTAGGCTAGGCTATGCTAAGTAAAGCTAGGCAAAGCTAGGCTAAGCAAGGCTAAGCTAAGCGAAGCTAAGCTAGGATAAGCCAAGCTAAGATCAACTAGGCTGATCTAAGCTAGGCTAGGCTACGCTAGGCTAGGTTTGGCTAGGATTGGATAGGCTAATCTAGGATAAGCTAAGCTACGCTAGGCAAAGCTAAGCTAAGCTAAGCGAAGCAAAGCTAAGCTAACCTAGGCTAACTTAGGCTAAGTGAGGCTAAGCTAAGCTACGCTTAGAGTAGGCTAGGATAGGCTAGGCTAAGCTAGACTTAGAGTAGGCTAGGATAGGCTAAGCTAGGTAGAGTAGTCTAGGCTAGGCTAGGCTAGACTAGGTAGAGTAGGCTAGGCTAGACTAGATAGAGTAGGCTAGGCTAGGAAAGAGTAGGCTAGGCAAGGCTAGGCTAGGTAGGGTAGGCTATGATAGAGTAGGTGAGGCTAGGTAGAGTAGGCCAGGATAGAGTAGGCTAGGCAAGGCTAGGCTAGGTAGAGTAGGCTAGAGTAGGCTAGGCTAGGTAGAGTCTGCTAGGCTAGGATAGAGTAGTCTAAGCTAGATAGAGTAGGCTAGGTTAGGCTAGGCTAGGCTAGGATATGATAGGATAGAGTAGGCTAGGTAGAGTAGGCTAGGCTAGGCTAGGTAGAGTAGGCTAGGATGGGCTAGGCTAGGATAGGATAGAGTAGGCTAGGTAGAGTAGGCTAGGCTAGGCTAGGTAGAGTAGGCTAGGATAGAGTAGTCAAGGCTAGGTAGAGTAGGCAAGGATAGAGTAGGCAAGGATAGAGTAGACTAGGTAGAGTAGTCTAGGCTACGTAGAGTAGGCTAGGTAGAGTAGTCTAAGTAGAGTAGGTAGAGTAGGCTAGGCTAGGTAGAGTAGGCTAGGCTAGGCTAGGCTAGGATAGAGTAGGATAGGCTAAGTAGAATAGGCTAGGCCAGTCTAGGCTAGGCTAGGTAGAGTAGGCTAGAGTAGGTTAGGCTAGGTAGAGTAGGCTAGGCTAGGTAGGGTAGGCTAGGTAGGGTAAGCTAGGTAGAGTAGGCTAGAGGAAGCTAGGCTAGGCTAGGATAGGTAGACTAGGCTAGGCTAGGCTAGGCTAGATAGAGTAGGTTAGGCAAGGCTAGGCTAGGTAGGATAGGGTAGGGTAGGGTAGGCTAGGTAGGTAGGCAAGGCTAGGCTAGGATAGGATAGGATAGAGTAGGATAGGCTAGGTAGAGTAGGATAGGATAGGCTAGGCTAGGCAGAGTAGGCTAAAGTAGGCTAGGCTAGGTAGAGTGGGCTAGGCTAGACTAGGCTAGGCTAGACTAGGATAGGCTAGACTATGTTAGGTAGAGTAGGCTAGGCTAGGTTAGGTAGAGTAGACTAGTGTAGGGTAAGCTAGGTAGAGTAGGCTAGGCTAGGCTAGGATAGGACAAAGTAGTCTAGGTAGAGTAGGAAAGGTTAGGCTAGAGTAGGGCAGGCTAGGCAGAGTAGGCTAGGATAGGCTAGGATAGGATAAAGTAGTCTAGGTAGAGTAGGAAACGCTAGGCTAGGTAGAGTAGGCTAGGCTAGGCTAGGCTATGTAGAGTAGGATAGAGTTGGTAGAGTAGGCTAGGCTAGACTAGGCTAGGGTAGAGTAGACTAGTCTAGGCTAGGTAGAGTAGGCTAGGCTAGGTAGAATAGGCTAGGCTAGGCTAAGTAGAGTAGGCTAGGTAGAGTAGGCTAGAGTAGGCTAGGCTAGGTAGAGTAGGCTAGGCTAGGCTAGGCTAGGCTAGGCTAGGTAGAGTAGGCTTGGTAGAGTAGGCTAGAGTAGGCTAGGCTAGACTAGGATAGAATAGAGTAGGCTAGGCTAGGCTAGGCTCGTTAGAGTAGGCTAGGCTAGGCTAAGTAGAGTAGGCTACGTAGAGTAGACTAGAGTAGGCTAGGCTAGGTAGAGTATGCTAGGCTAGGATAGGATAGTATAGAGTAGGCTAGGTAGAGTAGGCTAGGCTAGGCTAGGATAGGATAGAGTAGGCTAGATAAGGTAGGCTAGGTTGGGCTAGGTTAGGTAGAGTAGGCTAGGCTAGGCTAAAATAGGATAGAGTATGCTAGGCTAGGCTAGGCTAGGTAGAATAGGCTAGGCTGGGTAGAGTAGGGTGGGTAGAGTATGCTAGAGTAGGCTACCCTAGGCTAGGATAGGATAGAGTAGGCTAGGTAGAGTAAGCTAGGCTAGGGTAGGTAAAGTAGGTTAGGCTAGGCTAGGCTAGAATAGGTAGAGTAGGCTAGGCTAGATTAGGATAAGATAGAGTAAGCTAGGCTAGGCTAGGTMGAGTAGGTCAGGAGGAGTAGGCTATAGTAGGTTAGGCTAGGTAGAGTAGGCTAGGCTAGGTTAGGATATGATAGAGCAGGTTAGGTAGAGTAGGCTAGGTTAGGCTAGGCTAGGTAGAGTAGGCTAGAGTAGACTAGGCTAGGTAGAGTAGGCTAGGCTAAGCTAGGTTAGGATAGAGTAGGCTAGGATAGGGTAGGGTAGGATAGAGTAGGATAGGATAGGGTAGGGTAGGTAGGCTGGGCTAGGCTAGGCTAGGCTAGGTAGGTTAGGCTAGGTAGAGTAGGCTAGAGTAGGCTAGGTAGAGTAGGCTAGGCTAGGCTAGGCTAGGATAGAGTAGGCTAGTCTAGGCTAGGATAAGTAGCGTAGGCTAGAGTAGGTTAGGATAGGATAGAGTAGGCTAGGCTAGGATAGGTAGAGTAGGCTTGGTAGATTTGGCTAGAGTAGGCTAGGCTAGGTAGAGTAGCCTAGGCTAGGCTAGGAGAGGATAGAGTACGCTAGGTAGAGTAGTCTAGGCTAGGCTAAGCTAGGTAGAGTACGCTAGGTAGAGTAGGTTAGATTAGACTAGGCTAGATAGAGTAGGCCAGGCTAGGATAGGATATGATAGAGTAGGCTAGGTAGAGTAGGCTAGAGTAGGCTAAAGTAGGCTAGGCTAGATAGAGTAGACTAGGATAGGATAGGATAGAGTAGGCTAGGCTAGGCTAGGCTAGGCTAGATAGAGTAGGCTAAGTACAGTAGGCTAGAGTAGGCTAGGCTAGGATAGGATAGGATAGAGTAGGCGAGGTAGGGTAGGCTAGGCTAGGCTAGAATTGGTAGTGTAGACTAGGCTAGGCTAGACTATGCTAGGT
>JASDQU010028508.1:38790-54463 GCA_032191745.1 Picea mariana
CAAAAGAATAAACTAATTTAAAGAATGAGTAAACTAATCTAAGTTAGATTTAGATTTAGGGCCCAAAAAGTGAAAGAAATATTGAAAAAACTTAGAAATTAGAAAGAGAGAGAAGGAGAAATTGTTACCAAACCAAGAAGAAGTGTTTGGGAAGCCTCCTAGGTGCTTTTGGACAACATACACCTCCAAATATGTCACTAACCTGCAAAAAAAAACAAGCAAAAGCTTGCTGGAAATGCTGCAAAAACACCAAATATGTGACAGAAAATTTATGTTTTTACACAGAAATTTCCAGCAAATAAATATGAAATATAAAATTGATTTTTGACATCTCTAAGACTAGTAATCAAGCTGAAAAATATATGGAAATAAAATGAAGAAATTAAAATGGCACAAGAAAGAGATTTGGAGTGTAAGAAAGCCTCAAGGGTAGGATCCTCTTCGATGCTATCCCAAATGAAACCTTTGATGTGACCTGCAAAAACTTAGTGAAACATGGAATAGATAGATATCTTGAATCAACCTAGAACGAAATACTTGCAAATCCTAAGCTATTCAAAATGAATCATAAGATAACAAGAATACTCAAAGCTATCTTACCCAAGCAAAATACTTCAACTCAAGATCTATTACCAAGAACACATAAACAATAAGCAAACAATATCACCTCATGTGTATGGAGAAAAAATAATACTCAAAGATACACCAATGATCCTCCAAAGCTTTTTCTCATTACCAAAATGTGAGAGTGTTGTAGCCACTAGTTTGCTACTAGACTCCCAAGAGTAATGAATGGATGGAAAAATGGAAAGAGAAAGAAGATGGGAATGAGATATTTCAGCATAATAACCTTAGCACAAATATTGGTGAGTTGGGAGTGAGGAGAGGGATCTATTTATGCTTGGAGAGGCAAACCTACCTCTCTTGGATCAATGCCAAGTGTCCACAACCAAGCATAAGAGTAGATCTCAAGGCTAGGGTACACCATCTAGGGTTTGAAAGCTAGATCTAGGGTGTAGGAAAAAGTAAGAGGTGTTGAGATCAAGCAAAGAGGTGTGGGAGGCCTTGGGATTGATGCCAAGGAAGGTGAGAGGTCCAAATAATTTTTTAAAAAATCATTTGTGGAGTTTCTAGAAGAGGGGGGCATAACTCCTCTTGGAGGGGCCAAAAAAAGTGTGAAAATGAAGAAATGGAGGGGAATTAATGAGAAAAAAGGAGGGGGATCATCCTAGGAGGTGATGTGGGGGTCAAAGGGAGTCATAACTCATGAGAGGGGGGCCCAAATAAGTCACAACAACCTCCACCAAAGAAAAACGTCACTTGCCCTAGGGGGCCATGTTTTTTGAGTGTAAAAGGTGGGTAAGGGGTTAGAATAGGTTGGAAAAGGTTGGGATGGGTTTGGGTAGGTTAGGAGGGTGTAACTTGACACTTGCCACCTTAAACATTCACCCAATAACTCATTTTTACAAAATTGCAAAATTTGACTTAGCAATTAAAATTGTTATTTTGACTGACTTGGACTCCGGGTGGACAAAGGCATAGTAAACTTCGTCCGACTGAGCTGAAACTTGGTCTATGGGTGTAGGGGGTGCTATTCCATTTATTTTGAGCACAAATACCCCTATCAAAAGCCCAAAGATCCAGTTTTTACAATATTATCTCAAAAAATAATTAATTAATTAAATTATTAAAAATTTATTTAATTAAAAAAAAACTACCTAGACTCGAAGAAATTCCGCGAAACTTTATACACTGTCTGGCATGGTCATTTACAACATTCCTAAACAACGTCTACCAAAAAATGAGACCATTAGAGCACCTTTCACCACTTTGGAGGAAGTTATTGCATGTGTGGAGGGAAAAACTCAAGGGAAGTCGGTCAGGCCCTAAAGCCCGGTCGACAACCTGAGGATAAAAAACCCTCGGTGAAAGGAACTCCCCCAATGAAAACACCCAAGGTGCTTGACCTAACTATGATCCATGCAGACTTATTACATTATCAACCCACACAGGGGTGCAGAAATTTCGTTTACAAATTTTTTTCTGGGGTATCAGATACCCAAGTAGAACCAAAACTGTTTTCATAAAATTTGCATCTGGTGATGCATCTTCATGGCACATGAGTTGACCACCGTTGCTAAATGGGCGGTCAACAGAGGGCACCATTTCTGGAGAGCCATAACCCACAAAATCCTCAGAGCTGGATACTACTGTCCTACCATGTTCACTGATGTCTGCAAAAGGGTCAGAGCCTGCATCAAGTGTCAAAAATTCGTAGGAAAGCAGCAGCTCAGGTCTCTGTTGTTAAAACCGGTGGTGGTTTCAGGGCCTTTCCAGAAGTGAGGCCTAGATTTCATTGGAGAAATTCACCCTGCCTCTAGTGGGAAGAACAGGTGGATCCTGACTGCTACAGATTTCTTTACCAAGTGGATTGAAGCTATCTACACCAGGAGCGCTTCCCACAAGGTAATCATTGGATTCCTGGAGGACCTCATCACAAGGTTTGGCTGCCCAAATAAGATTGTTACTGATAATGCAGCCGCTTTTGGATCTGAACCACTAGCCAAGTTCTATGAAAAGTTCAGAATCAAATTGATTCATTCCACCCCATATTATCCATAGGGAAACGTTCTAGCGGAATCCTCCAACAAAAGCCTGATAAGGATCATCAAAAGGTTGTTGGAAGACAACAAAAAGGCTTGGAATTCAAAGTTGAAATTCGCCCTATGGGCTGATCGGGTGACTACAAAGAGGTCTATAGGTCTCTCCCCTTTCCAGTTAGTCTACGGGGTCGAAGCTGTTTTCCCTTCTCAGCTGGCCATTCCCGTAGCGAAATTCTTTCAGGATTATCAAGAAGAGCCAAATGACATGATCAGAAGGATTCGTTAGATAGTAGAGGTCCAACAGGCTAGGGAGCAGACAGTGGACAGAATTCAGAACCATCAGCAAAAGATCAAGCAGGTTTTCGATAAGAAGGCCAAGAAGGAGTGGTTCCATATAGGAGACCTAGTGCTGAAATGGGATGCTCCTAAACAAGATAAAGGCAAGCATGGAAAATTTGAAGCCCTGTGGATTGGGCCTTTCAGAATCTCCGAGACTTTCTCAAATAACACGTACAGGTTACAAGGTTTGGAAGGTGAAGAAGTTTTCAGCAGCCCAGTGAATGGGCATTTCCTGAAGAAATGTTTTGCTTGAGGTTCAAATGGCTTTTTTATTTGTAAATATTGTCCTTTTTGTTTCTTAGTTCGTTTTCGTTGTTATTTTTGCGGCCTAATAATGACTCCAGCCCAACAGAAAGGCGACTAGAACTACAGAAGGAGTTCTTAGAGCATCACAGGGGCGACTCTATCCCCCATGGAGCCCAATGTTAGCAACAATTTTGGTATCGGGTCCCAAAGGTACACAGTCTACTTGATCGTGCGATAAGTGCCTAAGCGCAGCACATGAAGAAATCTGTTTCGGGTAAGTCAAGCGAGCGAGAAAAGCATCGTTGGCATCATCCAAGATCGGTGATCTCACGAACTTGAGAGTTCGCAGGGTGAGAGCCCATACATTGGGTATCCTAAGTCACGAGGACGTGAGAAGCGAAAAGGTGAATAACTGTTGGAGCCGCACGAGGGATCGCGTATCGGGGCCTCGCAAGAAAAGGCTCAAGAATTTGAGCACGGGCATCATGATGCTGCGAGGAGCGATATCCCGACAACTAGAGGCAGTGGGGGCCATAGCGGAGCCGGCGGGTGGAATACAGATGGCATGAAACCTCAGGATCTCGCCGCGAGAAGTACCAGAGTTTTGATGTTAGGATTCATGAGTTGTGAAGTGTTGAAGGCATCCCGGACTTGGGCCCACATTCTTGCCGAGGTGATAGAAACCATCCATCTAAAGAGGACACCTGGCGCATGATTAGGTTTCCCTCCTTCTCGCCCATCGTGATTTCGAAGCACAAGAAACAGCTCCCTCATACCCCAACACGTGAAGTGCCGAAGGCATCCCGGACTTGGGCCCACATTCTTGCCAAGGTGATCGGAACCATCCATCTAAAGAGGACACCTGGCGCATGATTAGGCTTCCCGCCTTCTCGCCCATCATGATTTCTAAGCTCAAGAAACAGCTCCCTCATACCCCGATGCGAGAAGTGATGAGAGCATTCAGAACCTGGGGCCCACAGCAGCATCGGGTGAACTCTTAACCATCGGATTTGAAAGACGCGTGGCACCTGATCGAGCCGTCTCGGCATATCGCTCATCGCAATTTTGAGAAGCAAGGAGCAACCCCTACATAATCGCGAACGCCGAAAAGCGCCATGGGAATAAGCACGTGGTTACAGCCCGTGGGCACTTGGAAAAGGGGGGGGAGCTGCGAAAAGGAGGCCGAAGCGCCGAACTCAGTTACAGGGGGGATCGTCACGGTCTTCAAGCGCCACCAGATCCGACCTCCATACTGTTTCTTGCTCAGAGTAAATGAAGGTAAAGAGGGGTGATTGAAACCTCTCCTTAGTCATTAAGTGCGAAGTATGGAGGGCCTGGAGAATGGTCTGCTCGAGAGAGTCCTATGTACCCATTCTTCCAGAGAAGCCATGCTGAGTTCTCGACCAACCAGAGGAGGCCTGCACATGCTAGCTCAACATTTACTAGCCCAACTACTCGCCCTGCAGGAGCCATGCGCAGTTAAGAAGGCGTCTGATAGAGAAAGCCCATTCGATTTTGGCTGAAAAGACACGACGCTTCAAATGGTCACCCGCGCCTTTGTGAGGCAATTTTCCCTGAGTATATAAACTCAGTTTTTGTAATTTGTAAAGTATGGATGGTTGAGCAGAGCTCCCGGGTTGTAAAGTTTTAATGAAGCATTGTTGTTCTGGTTATGTATGAACTTTGGAGACTTCTTGCCTTATGAATGCCAGTTTCTTTCATGTCTTTGTTTACACTGTATTAGAGCAGCTCAGAATTGGAGGGTCCAGTCGAGCTCTAGCTATTATAGGATGATGTTGTAATGGATCACTGTAATAGTTACGGAGCCTCTAATCAGTTCCTGTGATTCCTTTAATGCTGAATGACTTGGAATTGGAGGATCCAGTCAAGTCTTCTTTCAGTTTCTTGAAGCCCCGAACCAGGAGGATCCTGTGTTCAGAGTTTTTCCCCTAAGAACCGCTGCAAGCCTGTTGCCCAGAGTTGTTCGTTCATTTTCTCCTAAGTCTTCCCCCTACTCATATTTTAATCAACCCACTGCCTGAAGTTAGGATTCCAGACCTCCTTTGTTCTTGACATACCAGACTCAGTCCCTAAGTTAGAGTGATACCTCCTCAAGCCATTATCTCCATTTGATCACCTCTTATAAACAAATCGTGACATTAAACTGATGGGTGTCAGGCTCTTCTCCTGCAAGCAATCTAGGAGTGACTTCCGACACTAACAGGTAGAGTAGGCTAGGCTAGGCTAAGCTAGGTAGAGTAGGCTAGGCTAAGTAGATTAGACTAGGTAGATTAGACTAGGTAGAGTAGGCTAGACTAGGCTAGCATAGGATAGAGTAGGATAGGTAGAGTAGGCTAGGCTAGGCTAAGTAGAGTAGGCTAGAGTAGGCTAGGTAGAGTAGACTAGGTAGAGTAGGCTAAGTAGAGTAGGCTAGAGTAGGTTAAGCTAGGTAGATTAGGCTAGGCTAGGCTAGGATAGGAAAGAGTAGGCTAGGTAGAGTAGGCTAGGCTAGGCTAGGTAGAGTAGGCTAGGTAGAATAGATCAACCTAGGCTAGGATAGGTTAAACTAGGCTAGGTAAGGTAGGCTAGGCTAGGCCAGGCTAGGTTAGGTAGAGTAGGCTAGGCTAGGCTAGGTAGAGTAGGCTAGAGTAGGTTAGGCTAGGTAGAGTAGGCTAGGCTAGGCTAAGATAGGATAGAGTAGACTAGGCTAGGTAGAGTAGGTTAAACTAGGGTAGGATAGGATAGAGTAGGCTAGGTAGAGTAGGCTAGGCTAGGTAGAGTAGCCTAGGCTAGGCTAGGTAGAGTAGTCTAAGCTAGGCTAAGTGAAGAAAAGTTAGGCTAAGCTAAGCTAAGCTAAGCTAAGCTAGGCTAAGCTAACCTAACCTAAGCTAAGCTAGGCTAAGCTAAGCTACGCTAAGCAAGGATAGGCTAAGCTAGACTAAGCAAGGCTAGGCTAGGCTAAGCTATGCTAAGCTAGGCTAAGCAAGTCTAGGCTAAGAAAAGGTAAGCTAGGCTAGGCCAAGCTAGGCTAAGCTAAGCTAGGCTAGGCAAAGCTTGGCAAAGCTAGGCTAGGCTAGGCTAGGCTAGGCTAGGCTATGCTAAGCAAAGCTAGGCAAAGCTAGGCAAAGCTAGGCTAAGCTAGGATAGAGTAGGCTAGGCTACATAGAGTAGGCTAGGATAGAGTAGGCTAGGCTAGGATAGAGTAGTCTAAGCTAGATAGAGTAGGCTAGGATAGAGTAGACTGGCTAGTCTAGGCAAGGTAGAGTAGGCTAGGTAGAGTAGACTAGGCTAGCCTAGGCTAGGCTAGAGTAGGCTAGGCTAGGTAGAGTAGGCTAGGATAGAGTAGGTGAGGCTGGGTAGAGTAGTCTAGGCTAGAGTAGGATAGGTAGAGTAGGCTAGACTAGGCTAAGCTAGGTATAATAAGCTAGGCTAGGATAGAGTAGTCTAAGCTAGATAGAGTAGGCTAGGCTAGGCTAGTTTAGGCAAGGTAGAGTAGGCTAGGTAGAGTAGACTAGGCTAAGCTAGGCTAGGCTAGAGTAGGCTAGGCTAGGTAGAGTAGGTGAGGCTAGGTAGAGTAGTCTAGGCCAGGCTAGGCTAGGTAGAGTAGGATAGGATACAATAGGCTAGGCTAGGCTAGACTAGGTAGAGTATGCTGGGTAGAGTAGGCTAGGCTAGGTAGAGTAGTCTAGGCTAGGATTCGATAGGATAGAATAGGCTAGGTTGAGTAGGTTAGGCTAGGCTAGGCTAGATAGAGTAGGCTAGGCTAGGCTAGGCTAGGTAGAGTAGGCTAGGCTAGGCTAGGATAAGATAAAGTAGGCTAGGCTAGGTAGAGTAGGATAGGCTATGCTAGGCTAGGAAGAGTAGGCTAAAGTAGGCTAGGAAAGGTAAAGTAGGCTAGACTAGACTAGGCTAGGCTAGACTAGGTTAGATAGAGTAGGCTAGGCTAGGCTAGGTAGAGTAGGCTAGAGTAGGTTAGGCTAGGTAGAGTAGGCTAGGCTAGGCTAGGATAGGATAAAGTAGTCTATGTAGAATAGGAAAGGCTAGGCTAGGTAGAGTAGGCTAGGCTAGACTAGGTTAGGTAGGCTAGGCTAGGTAGAGTAGGCTAGAGTAGGCTAGGCTAAGCTAGGATAGGATAGAGTAGGCTAGTTAGAGTAAGCTAGGCTAGTCTAGGCTAGGATTGAGTTTGCTAGGCTAGGTAGAGTAGGCTATACTAGGTAGAGTAGGCTAGGCTAGATAAAGTAGTCTATGCTAGGCTAGGGTAGGATAGAGTGGGCTAGGTAGAGTAGGCTAGGCTAGATAGAGTAGGCTAGGCTAGGTAGAGTAGGCTAGAGTTGGCTAGGCTAGGCTAGGCTAGGATAGAGTAGGCTAGGCTAGGTAGAGTAGGATAGGCTAGGCTAGTCTAGGTAGAGTAGGGAAGGCTAGGCTAGGATAGGATAGAGTAGGCTAGGTAGAGTAGGCTAGGCTAGACTAGGTTAGGTATTGTAGGCTACGCTAGGCTAGGCTAGGTAGAGTAGGCTAGAGTAGGCTAGGCTAGGTAGAGTAGGGTAGGCTAGGCTAGGATAGGGTAGAGTAGTCTATGTAGAGTAGGCTAGGCTAGGTAGAGTAGGCTAGGTAGAGTAGGCTAGGCTAGGCTAGCATAGGATAGAGTAGGATAGGTAGAGTATGCGAGGCTAGGCTAGGCTAGGTTATTCTAGGTAGAGTGGGCTTGGTTGAGTAGGCTAGGTTAGGTAAAGTAGGCTAGGCTAGGCTAGGATAGGATAGAGTAGGCTAGGTAGAGTAGGCTAGGCTAAGTAGAGTAAAATAGGTAGAGTAGACTAGGCTAGGATAGTATAGGATAGAGTAGGCTAGTTAGAGTAGGTTAAGCTAGGCTAGGCTAGGTAAGGCTAGGATATGATAGAGTAGGCTAGGTAAGGTAGGCAAGGCTTGGCTAGGCTAGGTAGAGTAGGAAAGGCTAGCCTAGACTAGGTAGAGTAGGCTAGAGTAGCTTAGGCTAGGTATAGTAGACTAGGCTAGGCTAACATAGGATAGAGTAAGCTAGGCTAGGCTAGACTAGGTAGAGTAGGCTAGCCTAGGTAGAGTAGGCTAGGTAGAGTACACTAGAGTAGGCTAGGCAAGGCTAGGCTAGGATAGAGTAGGGTAGGTAGAGTAGTCTAGGTTAGTCTAGGCTAGGCTAGGAAAATTAGGTTAGGCTAGGCTAGGCTAGGGTAGGTAGAGTAGGCTAGGCTAGGTTATGATAGGATAGAGCAGGCTAGGCTAGGCTAGGTATAGTAGGTTGGCTAGGCTTGGGTAGGTAGAGTAGGCTAGGAGGAGTAGGCTAGAGTAGGCTAGGCTAGGTAGAGTAGGCTAGGTTAGGCTAGGATATGATAGAATAGGCTAGGCAAGGCTAGGATAGGTAGAGTAGGCTAGAGTAGGCTAGGCTAGGTAGAGAAGGCTAGGCTATACTAGGCTAGGATACAGTAGGCTAGGCTAGGCTAGGATAGGATATAGTAGGCTAGGGTAGGTAGAGTAGGCTAGGCTAGGCTAGGTAGAGTAGGCTAGAGTAGGCTAGGCTAGGTAGAGTAGGATAGATACAGTAGGCTAGACTAGGCTAGGCTAGGATAGAGTAGACTAGGCTAGGCTAGGATAGGCTAGGCTACGATATGATAGAGTAGGCTAGGTAAGGTAGGGTAGGCTAGGCCAGGCTAGGTTAGGTAGAGTAGGCTAGGCTAGGCTAGGTAGAGTAGGCTAGAGTAGGTTAGGCTAGGTAGAGTAGGCTAGGCTAGGCTAAGATAGGATAGAGTAGACTAGGCTAGGTAGAGTAGACTAGGCTAGGTAGAGTAGGATAGAGTAGGCTAGCTAGAGTAGGTTAGGCTAGGATAGGTAGAGTGGGCTAGGCTAAGTAGAGTAGCCTAGGCTAGGCTAGGCTAGGCTAGGTAGATTAGTCTAAGCTAGGCTAAGCGAAGCAAAGCTAAGCTAAGCTAAGCTAGGCTAGGCTAGGCTAGGCTAAGCTAAGCTAAGCAAGGCTAGGCTAAGCTAGGCTAGGCAAGGCTAGGCTAGGCTAAGCTATGCTAAGATAGGCTAAGCAAGGCTAGGCCAAGAAAATCTAAGCTAGGCTAGGCTAAGCTAGGCTAAGCTAAGCTAGGCTAGGCAAAGCTAGGCAAGGCAAAGCTAGGCTAAGCTAGGCAAAGCTAGGCTAGGCTAGACAATGCTAAGCAAAGCTAGGCTAAGCTAGGCTAAGCTAAGCGAAGCTAAGCTAGGCTAAGCTAAGCTAAGATAAGCTAGGCTAAGCTAAGCTAGGCTAAGCTAGACTAGGCTAGGCTAGGCTAGGTTTGGCTAGGCTTGGCTAGGCTAAGCTAGGCTAAGCTATGCTAGGCTTGGCAAAGCTAGGCCAAGCTAAGCGAAGCAAAGCTAGGCTGAGCTAGGCTAACCTAAGCTAAGCTAAGCTAGGCTAAACTAGGCTTAGAGTAGGCTAGGATAGGCTAGGCTAAGCTAGACTTAGAGTAGGCTAGGATAGGCTAGGCTAGGTAGAGTAGTCTAGGCTAGGCTAGGCTAGACTAGGTAGAGTAAGCTAGGTAGAGTAGGCTTGGCTAGGCTAGGCTAGATAGAGTAGGCTAGGTTATGAGAGAGTAGGCTAGGCAAGGCTAGGCTAGGTAGGGTAGGCTAGAATAGAGTAGGCGAGGCTAGATAGAGTAGGTCGGGATAAAGCAGGTTAGGCTAGGTACAGTAGGCTAGACTAGGCTAGGCTAGGCTAGGTAGAGTAGGTTAGAGTAGGCTAGGCTAGGTAGAGTAGGCTAGGCTAGGATAGAGTAGTCTAAGCTAGATAGAGTAGGCTAGGCTAGGCTAGTCTAGGCAAGGTAGAGTAGGCTAGGTAGAGTAGACTAGGCTAAGCTAGGCTAGGCTAGAGTAGGCTAGGCTAGGAAGAGTAGGCTAGGATAGAGTAGGTGAGGCTAGGTAGAGTAGTCTAGCCTAGCCTACTCTATCCTATCCTACTCTACCTAGCCTACTCTTCCTAGGCTAGGCTAGAGTAGGCTAGGCTAGGCTAGGCTAGGTAGAGTAGGCTAGGCTAGGCTAGGCTAGGATAGAGTAGGCTAGGCTAAGTAGAGTAGGATAGGCTACGCTAGGCAGAGTAGGCTAAAGTAGGCTAGGCTAAGTAGAGTAGGCTAAGCTAGACTAGGCTAGGCTAGACTAGGTTAGGTAGAGTAGGCTAGGCTAGGCTAGGCTAGGTAGAGTATGCTAGGCTAGCCTAGGCTAGGCTAAGTAGAGTAGGCTAGGTAGAGTAGGCTAGAGTAGGCTAGGCTAGGTAGAGTAGGCTTGGTAGAGTAGGCTAGGTTAGGCTATATAGAGTAGGCTAGGCTAAGCTAGGCTAGGTAGAGTAGGCCAGGCTAGACTAGGCTAAGAAGAGTAGGCTAGGTAGAGTAGGCTAGAGTAGGCTAGGCTAGGTAGATTAGGCTAGGCTAGGCTAGGATAGGATAGAGCAGACTAGGTAGAGTAGGCTAGGCTAGGCTAGGAAGAGTAGGCTAGGCTAGGTAGAGTAGGCTAGGCCAGGCTATGATAGGATAAAGTAGGCTAGGTAAGGTAGGCTAGACTAGGTTAGGCTAGGTAGAGTAGGCTATGCTAGGTAGAGTAGGCTAAAGTAGGTTAGGCTAGGTAGAGTAGGCTAGGCTAGGCTAAGATAGGATAGAATATACTAGGCTAGGTAGAATAGGCTAGGCTGGGTAGGGTAGGGTAGGGTAGGTAGAGTAGGATAGAGTAGGCTAGGCTATGTAGAGTAGGCTAGGCTAGGTAGAGTAGACTAGGCTGGGCTAGGATAGGATAGAGTAGGCTAGACTAGGCTAGGTAGAGTAGGTTAGGCTAGGCTAGGCTAGGATAGGTAGAGTAGGCTAGGCTAGGTTAGGATAAGATAGAGTAGGCCAGGCTAGGCTAGGTAGAGTAGGCCAGGCCAGGATAGACTAGGCTAGGTAGAGTAGGCTAGGCTAGGCTAGGCTAGTTAGAGTTGGCTAGGATAAAGTAGGCTAGGCTAGGTAAAGTAGGCTAGGCTAGAGTGGGCTAGGCTAGGATAGAGAAGGCTAAGCTAGGTAGAGTAGGCTAGGCTAGGGTAGAGTAGGCTAGGTAGAGTAGACTAGGCAGGGTAGAGTAGGCTAGGTATAGTAGGCTAGGCTAGGCTACGCTAGTATAGAGTAGGATAGGCTACGCTAGTATAGAGTAGGCTAGACAAGGTAGAGTAGGCTAGGATAGAAAAGAGTAGGCTAGGTAGAGTAGGCTAGGCTAGGTTAGGCTAGGTAGAGTAGGTTAGGATATGATAGAGTAGGCTAGGCTAGGCTAGGTAGAGTAGGCTAGGTGTAGTAGGCTAGATTAGGCTAGGCAAGGTAGAGTAGGCTATGCTAGGCTAGGCTAGGATAGAGTAGGCTAGGCTAGGTAGAGTAGGCTAGGATAGGCTAGGATAGGATAGACTAGTCTAGGTAGAGTAGGCTAGCCTATCCTAGGCTAGGTAGAGTAGGCTAATCTAGGTAGAGTAGGCTAGACTAGGCTGGCATAGGATAGAGTAGGATAGGTAGAGTAGGCTAGGCTAGGCTAAGTAGAGTAGGCTAGAGTAGGCTAGAGTAGGCTAGGTAGAGTAGGCTAAGTAGAGTAGGCTAGGTAGAGTAGGCTAGAGTAGGTTAGGCTACGTAGGTTAGGCTAGGATAGGATAGGATAGAGTAGGCATTTAGAGTAGGCTAGACCAGGCTAGATTAGGTAGAGTAGGCTAGGCTAGGCTAGGCTAGGTAGAGTAGGCTAGAGTAGGTTAGGCTAGGTAGAGTAGGCTAGGCTAGGCTAAGATAGGATATAGTAGACTAAGCTAGGTAGAGTAGGCTAGGCTAGGGTAGGATAGGATAGAGTAGGCTAGCTAAAGTAGGCTAGGCTAGGATAGGTAGAGTAGGCTAGGCTAGGTAGAGTAGCCTAGGCTTGGCTAGGCTAGGCTAGGTAGAGTAGCCTAGGCTTGGCTAGGCTAGGGTAGGTAGAGTAGGCTAGGCTATGTAGAGTAGTCTAAGCTAGGCTAAGCGAAGCAAAGCTAGGCTAAGCTAGGCTAAGCTAGGCTAGGCGAAGCTAAGATAGGCTAAGCAAGGCTAGGCTAGGCAAGGCTAGGCTAGGCTAAGCTATGCTAAGCTAGGCTAAGCAAGGCTAGGCTAAGAAAAGATAAGCTAGGCTAGGCTAAGCTAACCTAGGCTAGGCAAAGCTAGGCTAGGAAAAGCTAGGCTAGAATAGGCTAGGCTAGGTAAAGCTAGGCTAGGCTAGGCTAGGCTAGGCTTTGCTAATCAAAGTTAGGAAAATCTAGGCTAAGCTAGGCTAAAGTAAGAAAAGCTAAGCTAGGCTAAGCTAAGATAAGATAAGGTAGGCTAAGCTAGCATAGACTAGGCTACACTAGGTTTGGCTAGGCTTGGCTAGGCTACGCTAGGCTTGGCTAGGCTAAGCTAGGCTAAGCTAAGCTAGGCTAGGAAAATCTAGGCTAAGCTAAGCGATTTCATGCAGGTCGGTTGTTCGGGCTTCCTCAAGGCTCCTGCTCACCTCTTTCCTAAGATTCGCTTCGGTAGTAGCCACCTTAGCTTCCAGTTTACTGATCAGGAGGTTCTTTCGTTTCAACTGGGTCGTCAAAGTCCCAACTGAGTACTGATTGGTTGTAGCATAAGCCCCTAGCATCTCGACTATCTCCTCTGCAAATTCTCCCTCTTTTGTGGCCTTCCCATCTGTCATGATTTTAAATTTTTTAGCTACTATGCTCCCTTTTTGATAAAATCCTTGCCTTACCACGGCCTTTCTTTTCTGCTCAAAGAAAAATTCATTGGGAGGCATCTTCTCTATAGAAATAAGTGTCAATTCTTCATTGAAAATACATCCTGCGTCAAGATTCCCCTTTGTGAACTGCAAGGGTGTGACAATAGCAATTAGACTTCCAATTTGCTTGGATGTTTGTTTCGGGGTGACTTCTGTAACCGGCTCGTTTGGCATGAGCGAAAGTGAGTTGCCCGATCCCTGCAAAGGTATCTCTGCTTGGCCTTGGGCCTACTTGCCTGGTGCACCCTTTTCAAGGTTTCCTTCCTACTTTTGGGGGACTTCGGATTCTAGTTCTAAGGTTCCAGCCTCCCTGGTTTTCCCTTGGTCCTTCTCCCCACTAGGAATTGAGTCCTTTGCACCTTTGGCTCTCGTCTTCTTTGTAACTAGAAGCTCTAGGGCTTCACCTTGTAAAATCTGGGGGAGACAACTCTGTTAGTGTTTCCAAAATTTTAAAAATTCAGTCATGTCTCCAGGTGGCAAGGATTGAATCTGACTTAGGACTTCAGCCACGGACTCTTAGATTTTTTTGCTTGGGTCTCAGCCTCCTTTACTTTGGGATTCTGCGAATCTACCTCTTTTATTTTGCTATTAAGTATCTCAGTCTCCTTTGGGGCAGGATCGTATATTTCACCTCTAGGAATAATTTTCTTGGGTTGAGGAGTTGACACGGGTTTTTTTTGGGGCCTCAGGTTGTACTTATGTTGGACCTCAGCCATTATTGAATCGGTCATTTCTTGATAGACAGAAACATCAGTGTTGTTTATGTCGTCATCTTTATTTGACGATTGCTCTGTGTTCACAGAATTCTCGTAATCTTATTTAGTTAAATGAGGTTATGTGAAATCGTCACCCAAATTGTTTATGTCTTCTTCCATATTATTGAAATCTTATAGGTCATTCCCTCATATAAAACTTTCATTTTTTATAGGAGTTTGAATTTTCTGGTCTTCGTTTTTAATCTTTCTTTGTTGATTTTGAGGGTTGGGGTTTCTTCTGAATTCCCTTTTAATGAAAGGATCTGCATTGGATTGATCTAGCTCCATTCCAGAAATCTTATTTGATATCTCTTTAATTATTCTATCCATATCATCCATTTTATCATCTAAGGATCTACTAGGCCCTGAGGGTCCTGCTTGTTCCCTAAAACGTTTGGTTTCTCAGTTTCTCGGTTTCCCGTTTCTATTTTTGTTTTTAATTTGCCCGAAGCCATCATGTTAGATTCTATCTCTACAGTGTTGTCTTTCATTTGGGTCAGGGTATCCCCTCTCCTTTCTCTCAACAGAAGTGCGAAATCGGGTTTGAAGGCTCCCGCAAAGGTTACCTCGGCTGCAGGTTGGGATGGTTTAACTTCGACTGGGATCTTATTATATAACTTGTTAAACCTTTGAATGAATTCCATAACAGTTTCTGATTTATTTATTTTTAAAGACCCAAACTCGGTCAAATAGTACAAATGGTATTTTCTTTCGCCCCATTATCTAAGAAAAGCGTCTTCTAGGGCATCATAAGATAATATTGAACCTGCGGGTAGACTTCGAAACCAGGCTTGTACCTGTCCTTCAAAAGTATGAACTAATAACCTTGAATATACATCTTCGTGTTCAAGACCTAGGATATCTGCAAACTGATAAAAGAAATTTATATGTTCTGTCGCGGTTAGGTCCCCTTCCCCTGTAAATTTAGGTAATTTTTTCATGTAGTTTTCACGAAGGTTGTGAAGAGGGACAGGCAGGACCAGAGGTGCATATCTGGCAGATACTTTGGTGAAAACTCTAGGAGGCGGGGGTGGCCCTTGGCCCCCCCCTCCTCCTCCTAGAGCCCCTCCACCTCCTCCTCCCAAAACCCCTCCACCTCCCCCTCTGGCGACCACCATTGATATTATTGGATAGGACAACGGTGTGTTATACAGAGGGTTCTAGAACACTAAAATTGAATCTTTAGCTTCTTCGAGAGATGAGAAAATTGAAGAAGGGTGAAAAGGGATGTGAGGAATTGGTTCCTCAGACTTGCAAGAGATGTAATCAGGGGAACCTGCAGGTGTAGAATCTGAGTCTATGGTATACTCCTCGAGACTCGGTGAGGTAAGGAAATATAATTGAAGATTCAATGGGATTTCAAGGAGAGCTAAAGTTGGGTTGGGGGTTTTAGGGAGGGGTTTGTGTGAAGTTAGAGGTTCAAAAGGAATCTTGGATTTGGGTTGTGTGTGCCTAAGCTGGTAGATTGTAGTGGTTGGCTTAAGGGAACCTCTTGTTTTCAATATTTCTTATGGATTGGAAACGGGCGTGGTTTGTTTACCCTCCGGGTTTTGTTTAGTGTTCCTTCAACTGGATTCCAGCTTACTTAAATGTGGATTCACCAAGTGAATGATAAAAGAAAAATCCTTTAGAAGGTGTTCACCCTTTGTTCACCATCAAAGGGTAGAAACTTGCAAAAATGTCATTCTCCTAGGGAAAAGGTTTCGTAACTTCGGTCCCCGGTAACGGTGCCAGAAAGATGTTGATCCAAAGTTTATACTTAAGGATAAAAAGTACAGGGTCTAGGCATCCAAAAAGTGAGTAAAATATAGAAAAGGGAAAAAATCAACCTTCGGGAAAAGGAAGCTAAGGTTGATTTCTAAGTTGTCTCTGTCTCGCTTCTAAACGTTCCTGGATGCTTATATCTCGTTCAATTACGGCCCATGAACGTTCGAGTTTGAC
>JASDQU010028509.1:687-19234 GCA_032191745.1 Picea mariana
AATAACATTACAAACCTTTGATAAATGATTAGTTGACTTTGTTGGGCCAATCAATCCACCAACAAAGAGGTCATGAGCCAGATACATTATTACTAAAACAAATTACCTAACTAGATGGGTCGATGCATAACTAGTCAAAGATTGCAGCACAGAGACAGTTGTATGATTTTTGTTTGAAAATGTGGTTAAAACATTTGGATGCCCAAGAATACTTATGAGTGATAAAGGTACTCATTTTCTAAATAAGGTGATTGCATATTTAATAGAGGAGTTTCAAATTAACCATCGGAAGAGCACACCATATCATCCTCAAGCAAATGGAACAATAAAAGCATTCAATAAGATCCTAGAAGACACATTGATGAAGGTATGCAATGTAAGCTGAGACGATTGGGACTTGAGGATTCAAGCAATGTTATGGAGATATAGGAATGCAAGTAAGAAGTTGTCAGGGAAGACTCCATTCAGATTGCTATATGGTCAAGAAGTTGTTATGCCTATGGAATTTGTAGTATCGATCTTGCGCATTGCTCTGATGACATAGCTTACAGATTCTAGCATAATGGAGAAAAGACTGTCAGAGCTAGTAGAACTAGAAGAAGATTGTTTTGTTGAAGGTTTCCATCAGCAAGTTTAGAAATCACGTGAGGAAGCATGGAATGATAGGCACATTAAATGGAATAAGTTTTAGATAGAATACTTACTCTATGACAACAAGTTCTTGTAGCACCTTGGAAAATTTCAAATGCATTGGTTGGGTCCATATCTGATAAGGTTTGTGACAGACATAGGTGTTGTACAGTTGGAGAAATTGAATGGAGAATTTGTGTAAGGACTGGTGAATAGTAGTCGACTAAAATTGTATAGGGACAGTGAGGCTTCTGCGCACTAGCCTGAATTACAAAGAATGTGTACCGTAGTACTTTTATTATAGTGTATTATAGAAATAAAAAGAGAAGAATAGAAAAAGAGAAAAAGAGAGAAGGAACAAAAAAAGCAGACAAAGTTGTAAAAGTAATCAATAATTTTTCAAAGAAGGAAAATTTCACAGACAAGAGAGAGAAAGATAAATTGAGTAGAAAGGAGAAAGAGAGTACGAAGAAAGAAAGCAAGGTTGGAGATCCGTGTAGATGATGGTTGAAGTCATTAAAGATCAAACTTGATCATTAAATAGCAATCATGACAACGAAGTAGTTGAGATATGTAGTCATAAATGGAAAATGACGACGAGATCATGAAAGAACGGAAATATTTAGACCATGATCCATAGAATAATCCAAATTTATTGGAGAGTATGGAAAGAATTAAATTTGAGTATAGTTGGATTGGACAGTAGTTTGGGTGTGAAGAAGGAGATAACAATTGGAAGCGGGTGACAAAAGTAGTTGAAGGGTCGATGGAAAGAAGTTATCTGAGTTTTCATAAAGAGAAACTAGAGAAGAGAGCCGAGTGAAAACAGATAGAGCCGGAAGAGTTAGTTTCCAAGAGAAGTGTGCTGCAGATTTATGGAACCACCTAAGAGAGAAACACCAGCATCAAGGACAAAGAAACAACTCACTAAGCCACTGATAGTACCAACATAGAAGGAGACCCCAGGAGAATTGATCTTGGTGGATATTGGTGTCCACCCACCTATTCCAACTAGTTCCTCTTGATAGTCGTTAGTTCATATCTTCTTCTAACGGGTGTGGGTCCATTTTGGGATACCAGAGACCATCACCTCAGATCGAGACTATAGTTTCCTCAGCACATTTCAGTCTAGTATCTGGTCATTGTTGGACACCAAGATCACTAAATCCACTGCTTTCCACCCCCAAACCAATGGCCAGATAGAGGTCGTCAATCGGATAATTGTGCACATACTGCACAAGCACAAATCTAAGCATCTATGTACATGGGATGATATTCTTCCCTATGTTCAGCACATCTACAACAAGGCTCTCCATAGCTCCACTGGCCATACCCGATTTCAGGTGGGGCTGGGATTCCAACCCTTGGGTCCCATTGATGTTGCACTACATCTTGCAACCACACATAAACAATCTTCCCATGATCATTCTGAGGTGGAAAAAGCTACCAGATTCATTGAGAGGATTCAACACATCTACCAACATGTCCATGAGATTTTACGGGAAGCCAATGCTAAGTACAAGCAGCGCCATGATCAACATTGGGTACTGCACCAGTTTTAGGTGGGAGATAAGGTCTGGTTACATTTGTAGAAAGAGCGCCTTACAAGGCCCCATCGAAAGCTCCTCCCACTTCTCTATGGGCCTTACACTATCACCAAGGTTGTGGGTAGAAATGATTTTGATCTCAACACTCCACCCTTCCTTGTCTTACACCTACTGTTCAATGTGGACCTCCTTCGACCATATTTTCCACCATTATTGGACACCTTAGAGATCAGAAAATAGTTGACACCAACAGAGCTCAACCCTAACTGCATGGAGCATGCATCCACTGATCAGATAGTGGACACACAGGTCAAGGGCACTTGCCAGTAGAGGATCCATATTTATTGAGTTGTCAAGGCAGGGAAATTCCTACCCCAAGGCAAGTGGCTCAACTGGGTCCAAATTCATCATAAGTTTCCTCACCTAATGGGGGCACTTAATGCAATGGATACCATTGCTTCCTAAGGGGGGAGGACTGAACCAAGTGGATATTGGTGGCCATACACCTATTCTGACTAGCTCCTCTTGACAGTTGTTAGTTCAACATGTTCTTCTGTAATTCTTTGTAATTGTGGGTTCTACACTTTTGGGGTTGTCTAAATCCCTACACAGCTTCTAGGTGGATATTGGTGGCCTCCCACCTAATCCAACTTGCTTATTTTGGAAGTTTTCATGTCAATACCTCTTTATGTACTTCCAAGGTCGTTTTGGGGCTCTAAACAATGTTTTTATGTCTTTCCATAGTCAAACTATAGACAAAGTTAGAGTTTGATGACATAATTTGTATTTCTCTAAAATACCTTTCCAACAAGCTATCACGCACCTAAAATAGAGATCATATGCAAAAGTTATGACCCCGAGAACTTGAGGTACCAACTTACCCATCAGGGCCCACATAACTTTTGGAATTTCATATCCTAGGGTTAGGTTTTTGGATGTATATGGTTTTTGCATTCATGAGTAATGTTAAAAATGCCTGTGGAGCCTCATTGTATTGATTTTTCTTAAACAGATGCATGTAGCAGCCACATCTCTTCTCAAAGATAGCTACCACCATTCGAGAAAGTTGTTTTTGTTGTTGATTGCGATTTCATGAGACATTCTCCAGGTCATTCACCTATAGAATGAGTTGAGACTATTTGTATGAGAGAGCCCATGTTATGGGTGTGTCTTTCTTCTGTAGACTGAGTTGAGACGATCTGTGAGAGAGCCCATGTGTTGGGTGTGCCCATGTGATGGGTGTGCATCCAAATATGGACTAAGTTGTGATGATGTGTGGTCTCTTGTCTACTCCTATGGACTAATTTGATATGACTTGATATGGTGATCCAAGTGGATATCGGTGGCCACCCACCTTTTCCAACTAGCTCAAAACAGTTTTTTGGCAATTTTGGTAATTTACTATTTTTAGCAGTTTTTAACTTTCGGGGCCATTTTGAGGGCCTAAATGAAGGTTTATTGGGATGTATCTTCCTAGTGATATCCAAAGGATCTAATTGATCCCCCTAAATGAATCTCCTCGGTGATACCTTTCCAACGAGCTATCATGCACCCCAAACGGAGATCGTATGCCAAAGTTACGCCCCCGTGAAGTTGATACACCAAACTACCCAAAACGGGGTCCACAAAACTGTTGGATTTTCATCTTTCGGGGTTAGGGTTTTTTACATTATTGTTTATTGTAAAAATTCCTTCATAGCCTCATTGTAATCATCTTCTTGCGAATGAGTGCAACCGTCACATCTCTTCTTAGAGATAAGCCGCCACCATTCCATCAAGCTTGTTTTCCGCTACATTTTACAGTTTCATCTTATTTCCTTATTGAATAGAAAACCAATTTTACTGTATCTCTGTTATTTTATGTTAATCATATTTTAATAATTTGTATTCATTTTTTTGTCCTCATAAAATCCATATTAGTGGTGTCTATTTTTAGTAGTTTTTAACTTTAGGGGCCATTTTGAGGGCCTAAATGAAGGTTTTTTGGGATCAAGCTTCTCAATGATGGCCAAAGTCTCTAATTGAACCCCCTAAATGAATCCCCTTGACGATACCTTTCCAAAAATCTATCGTGCCCCCCAAATGGAGATCGTATGCCAAAGTTATGCCCCCTTGAAGTTGATACACCAAACTACTCAAAACGGGGTCCACAAAACTATTGGTTTTCATCTTCTGGGGTTAGGGTTTTGGATTTTCTTTATGATAAAAAGGCCTTTGGAGCCTCATTGTAAAATCATATTCTTGTGAATGCGAGTAGCGGACACATATTTTCTCAAAGATAAGTTTTTACCATTATAGCGAGTCTTTCACTTTGTATTTTTACAGTCTTTGTACATTTTCGCTCATTAATAGAAAATTGTGTATTACTATATCTACGTGTTTATGGTTGCATCTCTGATACATTTATGTTATATTATTGGATATATGAGATATCTCTGTACATTTATTTATTATATCTCCACTTTCATTTCGTGCCGAAAATAATCCATATCAGTGGTATCATAGCAGGTTGCTCTTGATCGTTTTTTTCAGTGCATGTCACTGACGAGGTTCGAGTATAGAAATTTGGGTCTCGAGCTTGTCTCTCTTGAAGAAAATATCTCTCACACACCCAAGAAACCCTCCATGTCGGAAGAAAATAAAACCGACGGAGCAGGGGATTCTATCAATTTGTTGCTTGAGCAAGCTCTCACACGACAGAGGGACAAAATGATGGAGAATGTTTTCCACATCCTTCAACGTCTGCCGATAGCAACAGCCGCATCTTCATCAAACAACCAATTTGGAAGCACCTCTCCTTTCAAGGTACAGGTTAATTTTGATATTCTCATATTTGAAGTTCAAATAAATGTGGATTCCCTAGACAAATGGTTAAATCTGTTAGAAGGTTATTTCTTTGTTCATAATTTTTTCGACAGGGAAAAGATCACCTTCACACTCCTTAAAGCTCTCCCCCATGTCAAACATTGGTGGGAAACTTACTAGGAGCAAAGTTCCACAGAGGAGTCTGGAATATATGGGGCCGAGCACACTTGGGATTTTTTTGTGGATGCAGTAAAGGAGCAGTATTACCATGTTGGCAACTATGAGGACCAGTACATGAGATGGACCACACTGCGGAAAGAGAGGGGCCAAGAAGTTCTGGAGTTCACCAATAACTTCCATACCTTGCGCACCAAGCTGGGTATCAAAGACTCCGAACAACATTTGGTTATGAATACCATGGGGATCTACACAGATACATCCAAACTGAAATGGATTTTATGAACATCTCATCACTCGATGCTTCTTATCGATATCTTGTTAAAATCGAGCAGAAATTTAAACACCAGAACAAATGGGAGTTTGGGTCTGCAAATCTGCAACAACCAAAGTATGATAAAAATGTCCCTAACAAATAGTCTCCCGAAAACCAATCTAAGACACAGGAAAAGAAGGGTCATGGGAAGACAAAGAAGGACACCAGAAAATGGTGTGATTTCCACAAAATCCCCTGGCACAACACCGAGGAATGTCGCTCAAAAAGGTCATTGGTGGTAGAGATCAAAGATAAGGAGCTGAACCCTGATTCAAAATTTGATTCTGAAAATACTTGTAAAAGAAAGATCATCGACGCAGACCCCACTGCTATTGTTGCGACTGCAGCAGTTCAACCAGAAGAACCAACAGATCCTAAAGAGGGGGAACGCCTTTTTCATTCAAAGATGTGGGTGAATGGGACCCCATTACATTTTATTGTTGCCAGCGGAAGACATAAGAACCTCATCTCAGCAAAGGTCATCAAACAGTTGGGATTGTCGACAACACCACACTCGCATCCATACAACATTGGGTGGCTTCTCCAAGGACGAGATCTCTGTGTCAGCCAATAGTTTCAATTGTCATATGGCATCCAACCCTTCAAGGATGAAGTATTATGTGATGTTGACCCACTAGATGTCTGTGATGTTCTCTTGGGCCAACCATATATGTGGAAGCCCCATGTTGTTTATGAGTCTCAATACCGCATTGTCATTGTTTCTTTGGGGGATCATCTCTACAGAATACCAAAGGTAGTTCTGACTAATGTTCTACCTAAACAATGTCGCAAGGTTGTATCTCATACTACAAAATTCAACTTCTTCACAAACTTTTCAAAAGGTGAACAGAAGGATACTGCAACCACTACAGCCTCGGCCCAAGCACCTTCTATCCAACAGAAGCAGGTTGAAAAGATTGCAACAAAGTGTAAAGATTCCTTCTACACACAGGAATCTCATATAGCCAGACTGGTTAAAAATGTCCAACCCTTCTAGCCACATGTTCATGACAACCTTCAACAGGATAAGCAACGGAACTTCTCCAACAAGGCAAGCAGCTCATCAAGATGCAGATTCAGCAAACACTTTTCCCTCTCCCTCGGGAACTCAATGCAATGGATACCATTTCTTCCTAAGGAGGGATGATTGATCCAGGCGAATATCGGTGGCCACCCACCTTTTCTAACTAGCTCAAAACAGTTTTTTGGCAATTTTGTTAATTTACTATTTTTAGCAATTTTTAACTTCTGGGGCCATTTTGAGGGCCTAAATGAATGTTTTTTGGGATCAATATTCTCAATGATAGCTAAATCCTTTGATTGATCCCCCTAAATGAATATCCTTGACGATACCTTTCCAATGAGCTATCGTGTGCCGCAAATGGAGATCGTATGCCAAAGTTACACCCTAGTGAAGCTGATACACCAAACTACCCAAAACGAGGTTCACAAAACTGTTGGCTTTTCATCTTTCGGGGTTAGGGTTTTGTATTTTCTTTATGATAAAAAGGCCTTTGGAGCTTCATTGTAAAATCATCTTCTTGCGAATGCGAGTAGTGGACACATCTCTTCATAGAGATAAGCTGCCACCATTCTAGTGAATCTTTCACTCTGTATTTTTACCGTCTTTGTACATTTTCTCTCATTAATAGAAAATTGTGTATTATTGTATCTCTGTGTTTATGGTTTCATCTCTGATACATTTCTGTTATATTATTGGATATCCGATATATCTCTGTACATTTATTTGTTATATCTCCGCTTTCATTTCATGCCGAAAATAATCTGGATCAGATGGTCTCCTTCCTTGTACCCCTCTAGACTGAGTAGAGTCGGCTTGAGATGGTATTCTGCCTTGTAATCCTATGGACTTAGTTGAGTCGGCTTGATATGGTTCTCCAGATGGTACTCCTGTGGACTCAGTTGATTTAATGTGTTGAGAGTGATGTCCCTTTGGGTGAGCACAGGTGGACGTGTCCCTAGTGGTTGAGCACTAGAGGATGAGAGAAATCCTTGCTATATTGTCAGAGAGTGATACTTTGGTAAAACCTTAATTTTTTTTGTGAAGGGTACAAGTCGGCCCCACTAAGTAAAGATAATTAATATTGTGTAATTATTAATTATATTATTAAGTTGTACAGGCCGGCCCTATTGTGCCAATAGACACATTCATATGATTTGTCTAGGTCTTTTATTTATAAGACTAGATCCCCATTATGGATTACTCATTATTCATTGTGTCATTCAGTCAATACAAGAGTTGAGGTATGAAATTAGGGCGCACTTTGCTAGGCACCAATTTTCTTAGTCATAGCAGCACCCTCTTGTGTGCTAGGGTTTGGTGGTGGATGGTGGATCTTCTCTTGGAAATATAAGCAAAGGATTGTTGGGCTTTTCCCTTGGTTGAGAAGGGTTTTCCTAGGATACTTCTTGTGTTCTTTTCCATGGTTATTATTCTTGTGATATCAGTTTACTATAGCTTGTGTATTGTTGTTGCAATGGTTATGGTTCAATTAAATGCTAAATTGAAATAAACTACATCTGCATGAGATAACCATTAAAATTCAACATGGTATTAGAGAAGTTCCCGAAGAATACCATTGCACAGTAAATGAAGGCAGGTCATGGACATTTAAAGGTTGTCATACCCCTTATGTTAGTGTAAGGAGAGGGTCAAACCCTCACTTAAATTTATGTGGTGAAGTTCAAGGTTGGCCGCAAGCCTATTAGACCTGGTAGACCCTTGTTTAAGGTGGTTACTAACATGGAGAGGCCCCTCTAATGGTGTCGTAGAAGAGTCCTAACAACAGACCTATTACAAACTTAACCGAAGACTTAAGGGCTTAACAACAACCCTTAACAACATACTTGAGGCCAAGTTCCAGGCCTTAACCCCAGATTTAAAACACAGACCTAACAACATCCCTAAAACTGCAGACTTAAAACAATTACAAATCGGTTTCTTAAAGGAGATTGAGGTCGGCTATGAGGCTGAAAAACTGAGTTTTAAGTTAAATTGCAGGAAAACTAAAGGAAAAATATGAGGTGCATTCAAACAACAGTTTGTGACAAATCTGAGGCTATGACAACAATAGATCTGAGGCAGCTCGGTGACAAGACTGAGGCTAGTTTCAAGACAAATCTAAAGTGAATTCCAGACCTTTTATAAGGCTCATTTCTTGAAAGAGAAAAGGGCAGATCTGAGATTTATGAATGTTGAATTTATGACAGTCCTTTATCATATTTTCTGAAAAATGATAAGGAAGATTTTAAATTATGTTCTTAGTCCTATACTACCTACAACGATCAAAAAATGAAGAAGTGAGAGAAAAGTGATGAAGATTAGAAATGGATGTGCCATCAATTTTTCAAATTATCAAACATGAAGTACTATCTAGAATGATGAAAGCTTGAATATAGTTGATGTGAGAGCTATGTTGCAAATTGTACAGACTTCAAGAATGATCCTTGAGGTGACTTTTGAGTGTGTGCTCTCAGTGCACCTTATTCACTGTGAGGCTAGACTTGCAGCTAGTGATGTGCAAGGTTTCAATCCCTTGTCACTATGAGACTAGACTTGCAGCTAGTGATGTGCAAGGAAATCAAACTTTAGCCACCTCAAAATAAGTCAAGGAATACAATTAAGAATGATGAGGATTTCTTATATGTCTCAACTTTCTTAGAAGGATCAAAATCAAGATTGAGCATGATTGCAGACTAAGGTAAGTTTTGTACTACTTTCCTTAAATTAACTTCATCATTACTATGTAGTAGCTTGCTTTTGATAATGAAGGGTATTATCCCTGGTGTGGGAACCCTCATGACTTGGACCATTATCCCTAGTGCAGGAGTACAAATTTTCTTGGTTGGTTGTTATCCTAGTACAAGAGGCATTTTTGGTTGTTATCCCTATGGGAGGCCATCTTGGTTATTATCCTAGTATGGGAGGCCAGATTTCTTATTTCATTATTGAAGGACCATGATCCCTGGTATGGGAGTCCAATTTTTTATTTGGTTGGTTATTATCCTAGCACAAGAGGTCATTTTGATTGTTATCCCTACGGGAGGTCATCTTGGTTATTATCCTACTACGGGAGGCCAACAAAGTACTGTAGAGGCAGTAGAGGACTTAAGAAGACATGAGATGTCTCCAAGTTAGAAACACCGGAAAAGGAAGATGTTTATCCTTTAGACTTTAGAGGGAGTCACTTGACTTAGAGGAAGTCAAACTATTTGAGAAGAAGGAAGAAAAAATACCTTCTCCCCCTTCAACAGTTCAGAGGGAGAAAAGTATTGATCCAATTGATCCTATAGCTCTAGTTGATGATTCCCAGAGACATGGAAGTAGGTTGGGAGAGGCCTACATGGGATCGACAAACTTTGATGGAGGCAAAGGGACATGTAGCTCCTCATGATACATTCTGAGAGAGAAAGAGACCACAAATATTTTTTATCTATGTTCCATCTATGAGCCACATCATTGATACTGAACCTTCTTGTCATGGAGAAGCAGCAGGACAACAGTTTTGGGAAGATGCCATGACTGAAGAGTATCAATACATCTTGAAGAATGATGTGTGGGATATTGTTTCGAGACCGAAAGGGAAGTATGTGGTGACTTCCAAGTGGAGCTATAAGATCAAACATGCAACTGATGGAAGTGTAGAGAAGTACAAAGAGAGATTTGTGGCTATAAGATTCTCTCAGATGGAGGGAATAGATTATGAGGAGACATTTTCTCATGTTTCCCAAATACACTTCCATATGTACGATTATTTATCTTACAGCATCCATGGGTTGGATACTACATCAGATGGATGTAAAGACAACCTTTCTCAATGGTGAGATTGAGGAAGAGGTCTACATCGAGCAGCCATATGGATTTGTGACACATGAGAAGGAGTCTCATGTATACAGGTTGAAGAAATCCCTATATGGACTAAAGAAGGCACCTCAAGCATGATTGTTGGATACTTGATGAGTTTGGGTTTCAACAAGAGTGTTGTTGATACCAACCTATACTATCACATTGTTGGTGACGAGTGCCTGATTTTGGTCCTGTATGTTGATGACTTATTCCTCACCGATTCAGAAAGCTTCATTGTTGAATGCATGCGTGCATTGGCTTCTGAATTCGCACATCTTTACAAACATCTGATTGGATCCTTGATGTATCTGGATAACACCAGACCTAATATATGCTATGAAATGAGTGCACTCAATTAGTTTATGAGTCAGTCAAGACAGACACACTGATAGTAGAGAAGCATGTGTTTAGATATCTATGAGGAACAGTTGGTTATGGCCTGAGATATGCCTCTAGTGTAGACACGAGATTGTAGGGATATGCCGATGCAGATTGGGTCGGGAGAATAGTGGACCAGAAGAGTACCTCTGGTTGTTGTTTTACCTTAGGATCTGCCATGGTTTCTTGGTGCAGCAGGAAACAAACTCCTGTGGTTTTGAGTACCGCAAAAGCAGAGTACATTTCATTACGTGTGGCAGTCCGCGAAGTAGTGTGGCTTCGCAAGCTCCTTGCAGACTTATTTGGTCATGATATGGATTCCATTGTTATCCATTGTGATAACCATATTTGTGTGAAGCTCTCCTAGAATCTTGTGTTTCACGATAAATCGAAACACATTGAGATCAAATACCATTATATCATAGATATGGTGTAGAGGAAAGCAGTACATGTGCAGTACCTTTCTACACACAAGCAAGTTGCATATATCTTCACCAAACCGCTTGCCAAGATGAAGTTCAAGTACTTCTGTGAGAGACTTGGCATGGTGGAGAATTTCTCCCTAGCTAAGAGGGAGTGTTGTTGATTGCAACTTCATGAGACATTCTCCAGGTCG
The DNA here is from genome assembly GCA_032191745.1 of Picea mariana. NCBI lineage: Eukaryota > Viridiplantae > Streptophyta > Pinopsida > Pinales > Pinaceae > Picea > Picea mariana. Next base: position 12,024 of record JASDQU010028509.1, read on the forward strand.
TTCTCCTCTGGACTGAGTTGAGACAATCTGTATGAGAGAGCCCATGTGACGGGTGTATCATTCTCCTTTGGACTGAGTTGAGATGATCTGTGAGAGAGCCCATGTGTTGGGTGTGCCCATGTGATGGGCATGCATCAGACTCTGGACTGACTTGTGATGATGTGTGGTCTCTTGTATACTCCTTTGGACTGATTTGAGATGACTTGAGATGGTCTCCTACCTTGTACTCCTCTGGACTGAGTTGATTTGGCTTGAGATGGTCTCCTGCCTTGTACTCCTATGGACTTAGTTGAGTCGGCTTGAGATGCTTCTCCAGATGGAACTCCTGTGGACTCAATTGAGTTAATTTATTAAGAGTGGCGTCCCTGTGGGTGAGCACAGGTGGACATGTCCCTAGTGGTTGAGCACTAGAGGATGAGAGAGACCCTTGCTATATTATCAGAGAGTGATACTTTGGTAGAGAGTGATACTTTGGTAAAACCCTAATTTGTGTTGTGAAGGGTATAATTCGACCCCACCAAATAAAGATAACGAATATTGTGTAATTATTAATTACACTATTAAATTGTACAGGTCGGCCCTATTGTGTCAATAGACACATTCATTTTATGTGTCTAGGTCTTGTATTTATAAGAGTAGATCCCCATTGTGGATTAATCATTATTCATTGTGTCATTCAGTCAACATAGGAGTTGAGGTCTGAAATTAGGGTGCACTTTCCTAGGTGCCAATTTTCTCAGTCATAGCAGCACCCTCTTGTGTGATAGGGTTTGGTGGTGGATGGTGGATCTTCTCTTGGCAATATAAGAAAAGGATTGTTGGGTTTTTCCCTTGGTTGAGAAGGGTTTTCCTAGGATACTTCTTGTGTTCTTGTGCATGGTTATTCTTCTTGTGATCTTGGTTTACTACAGCTTGTGTATTGTTTCTGCAGTGGTTATGGTTCATTTAAATGCTAAATTGAAATAAACTACATCTCCATGAGCTAACCATGAAAATTCAACATCTTTTAGTTCTCAGTTTTACAGTTTCAGCCTATTTTATTTATTCAATAGAATTTATTGTTCATTGGATATCGTTTTTTGTTCTTTGTATCTCTATGTTATTGTATTCAGTCTGTTATTCCTTTCGTTCCGCTCATAAATCTGGATCAAGAATCCATGTCAAAGTTGAGTCTGACCAATTTTCTAAAGGATTACATACCACCCAGAAAGTCGACAACAAAACCAGTGAAGTTACAAAAGGAAGTGAAGTATGAGCTCGTGGAACCAGAAATTCCACCAAGTGTAATAGTTGAAAGAGATATGCTAGGTGCAATACCGAATTTGAAGTTTTCAAATCATGACCTATCATATGAAAAGAAGTTCCCAGACCTAGCACCAAGGAAATACCTGAAGGCATTCATTTTCCCAGAGACATCGTTTATTAGGGTTGATCCAAAGACTTGGGCAGCAGGGCTAGCAAAATGAAGGATTCTGAACTTTTTAGATATCCCACACTTTGGAAGGAATGCCAAGATAAACACATGTGTTAAGATGTCGTTAAGTTGTGTACATGGAGGATACCTATGGCCAGACAGATTCATGTCCATAGACACATTTTATTGTGCGAATAACAGGGTTGTTAATGGCAGGGGAGGACCCATCACCACTTTTTATAGATAAGTCTAATGAGAAAGATTTATCGAAGAGGATGAAAGAGAAATTTGATATGTTTAGAGGATCACATTGGCTCTATGTAGTGAGTATAAATGACGAGTGCGTCAGGTTTGCGACACAAGTGTTGGCATGCAAATTTTTGAGGAAGTGTCGTAGGGATCAAGTGTCGACATGTGTGATAGAAGTGGCAGAGAAGTGCGTAGAAGGCGTACAAATGAACTGATTAACCTTTCTGGTTAATCAATTTTTGATGGACTACAAGGAATATCAATACAAGGAAACAAAGTTCTAATATGCATGGTTTTTAATACTGATGGAATTAGTAGCTTGGAGGGAGCCAAAAGACTCACAGTTTCTGTCAACAACGAACAAACCATGTTTGAGTTGAAAAAAAACATTTCATGATAATTCTTTCATTTTCTTGAATAAATTTGTGATAACTTATCATTGAAAGGAGGCTACATTTATGTTCAAAAATTAAAATATCTAGTGCTTTGCAATTTGACCATTGTCAATAGTTACGGAAGGGAGAAATACACGTATTTTAAGTTTTCTTCATGATCGTGTAATCTCGAAACCATTTTAATTATAATCATTTTTGAAACCAAGAGAAATTATATTTAAACCGCTCTCAATACTTTGCAAACCACTCTTGAATGCAGGCCGCGATTTCACGTTTTTTATTCTTCCATATTTAACACGATAACTCCTGACTTTCATTGTAATTATTTTGCCTCCTATATTTGTTGTAACTCTTGTAAGGATGATGCCTTCCAAAACTACAAGAATGCATTTACCAGAACAAAATATGCATAGTGCTTCAATGAGTTGGTATCAATCATATCATGTACAGATCTGGAAAATAACTATTGTAACTTGTGTTTTCACGGGCTCGGTCTATGGATGAGAGAGAAAAGATTCAAGTTGTAACACCATCATGAAAATAGTTTAAAGATTTTAATTATTTTAGTTTTAGTTTTATTATGATAGATTTTAGTATTGTTTTGATTAATTTAGATTTAGTGTTATTACTCTTCACAAATCATATTTTGGTTTTAATATCTAAAATAGTTTATGGATGGATTGGATTGCAGATTGAAAAAGGAGAATTTGAGGCCTCAATGAAGAAAACAAACTCTCATTTGTTATAAAAAGAGCATGACTACAAACTTAAGGAGCTCTAGAATTCTTTCTTGAATAAAGGAATAAATGGATGAATACTTTTTTGGTATTTCTATTCATGATTTATCCACACACTTGTTTTTTTGGGGGTTTTGAAACTTATTTTAAAACTTGTTATTTCTATCAGTTTTAATAAATCGTTTGAAACTCCAGTCTTGTTGGCATATTGTGCCGAGTGAAGTAAAATTGATGATGTTGCATTCTTGTTAAACATTTGTTAATTCCTCTACTAAGTGTTATGTGAATTTTTTCCATGATTATGCATTATGACAATTAATTATACATCAAGTAAAAGATGCATCATTATTGTTAATATTATTCTTATGATTGATAATAGTTGGTGTATTTAAGCCTTTGGTTGACAAGTATTTTGTGAATTTCTTATATTTAGCTCGTCACTTATCATTCTCATCTTTTATTTGATAGTCATGTCCATATCTTAAGTTGTAAGTCAATAGAGAAGATAATTCTGATATGTTTAGATTATTTATTGCATATTATGAATGAATAAACATTATTTTGGGGCTGACTTACACGACTTATGTTCTCATCTCACTATTTTCTAAACGCTTAAGCTTGTCTTGACTATAAGTGTGGTGTAGATATAGTTTTTGTGATCTACTTCTAGTAACAATAGTTATTATGTTTAATAATTCTTTAAGATTATGAATTTCTTATATTCTTAATAATTAATCATTCTTATCTACATTTTTTAATTAGCATTGCTCTCAACAAAGACAAGATAGATAGATTAGTTTACTTTTCTGTAAATTTAGGTTAATATAGATCATATTTCATATCTAAAAATATCAATTCTATTGTTCAAGGAGGAACTATATTGAGTGGAAAATTGAACCCACATATCAGTTGGAAACTACCATCCTAGAAACGAAAACAAACCTAATTGGGGATTTTGATCGAGTAGTTATCCCTTGTTTCAAGAGGGAATTTTTCCACCTGTCAACATTATCCTTTCTCATTGAGTGACCAAGATAAGGGGCCAAATACTCGCATTTAGCTTCCTATAGGATCCTTTGAGGTCACTAGGGAAGCCTCCCTTCTGTTATATCTGTTTTATTCACTAAAATGAGGGAAGTACTTGCCTAGGTGACAGCGACAAGTACTTCTAGTTGTTACACAAGATTGCATCTTGTGGAGGTCTTTGGACAAGTACAAATCTTGTCATGACATTTTTGGTTTCTTTACCAGGGATATTTGAGTCATTCTTCCTACGACATTACTTTGATAAAGTTACCCCAAATCCTTTATCCTACAAGCTTACTTGGCAACTCCACTAAGGGAAGAATCATTTTATTTACCTTTTGATGATCCTCCATGTTAGCACATAGAATTGAAGGGGTAAAACAGAATCACCTTGGTTTTATTTTTTTAGTCACACCTTTGATCCTTACATCATTACTGTTAGCACTGAGAGTCACCCTCAGACTGCAAGAGGGTAAGCTCGATACCCATCAGAATGTTTGGTGGATGTTGGTTTTGTGAGTGGAGGTCAAATGGGTAAAACTCAGTACAAGAATGATTTTAACACAGAAACTGGAGAAGCAATACACAGGGAAGTGAGGGCCTCATTAACTTCATTCATTGATTTGAATTTAAGTGTGAGCAGAAGGAAGACTTAGTGAGAGAGGTGAACAAGACTGTTATGTGCATCAGGCTTTCAAGCAGCTTGGTGAAGAAAAACTCAGGCTCAAGAGCACTCTTGAACTCAAGTTTCAGACACTGAAATATGTCACAGTAACATAATAATCAAACCTACATTATCATGCAACTACAACAACTCGAATGGATCTTCCATGCCCGAGCCTTTCCGCGTAAGGGGGAATAGGATAACAAGGAAGCTAACTAAAACTGGTCACATCAATACTGTAATCAAACCTACATTAGAATAGAACTACAACCCTCGACTGGATCCTCCATGCTCGAGTGTTTTAGCACAGTTTTTACAAAGAGATGAGAGACATTTACTTCTATTAATGTGAAAGTCTCAATTTTGATACATAACCAGAGAACAGCTCAGGCATCAAAATATTACAAAATAGGGAGCTCTGCTCAACCAGTTGACGACCATAACAAAATATTGAACTGATCTATTTATACTCAAATCAGTCTACAACTACCATGAGTGTGATTTGGCCATTCCATTCAAAGCCTTTCATCTACGCCTTCTTCTGTCAGACTGAGTGTGTATCCTCATATCAGACGCAAACTCAGTCTAGCATGGGTCTGCAAGAAAAATTGTTTATGGGGGGTACCTTGGGCTGACAGTTCTGTCTCCACAGCCAGACCCTCCATACTTTCTAATTACTAGGTGATTTGAGGTTTCAACCACCACTCCTTTTTCATTAACTGCTTTTTCTCAGGATTGCGACAAGGCTTAATGACTAGGGGGTGGCCACATGCTACTCTTGGATTGGACGTCTTATAATTACGTGATTGCAGGGTCGTCAAAGGTGGTTTGGATTCACACCGCTTTTGAGCCCGTAATTCGCCACCTTCCACCATGTCACTCTTTTACTATACCACGGTTTCAATTGCGGGATTGCTCAATAATTTTAATGCTCGAGAAAGTTGTGCCCCCTCAATGAAATGTGGCTATTGATCTGGTCACGATATGATATCTAGGTTCTCCTGTTGAATTTAGCGCCACCACTGAATTTTATCTACCCACCAACCTTAGGATCCTTCTAACCACGCTTTGAGATGGCGCTATTTTTGGCATTGAACAAGAACACTTCCCGGAGGATGATCTGACGTGGAGGCCTGACGTCACTATGCTAATGTGTCATGGAAGGAGGGGTGGCATGTGTCACTCGAAAATAGGCTAAATACATGTTTGAAAATGCTTGAAATGAGTGTCATGTGTCAACACTAGATGGATGCCACGTGTCATGACTGATAAGGGTGCCACATGTCTGCACTGATGGATGCCACATACTTTGGAATTCGGAGCTCGAGAGAGGTCTACATGTAGAGCTAGCATAAATATGGGATAGGAGTGACGTGGTAACTTGAAATGAATGTTGAAGCTTCGAAGTGACTGACGACCGTTGATTCGGATGGACATGCGACAGCGATCGGTGGACTTCGGGTGAAAACACTCTGGAAGAAATTGGGAGTGGAGATGATGAAAATCACGAAGCCCAAATTCCCAAAGTAAATGATGATCGTCCGATCTGGAAGGATGCGTGGCAGGGATCTGCAACTTCAGGCAAAAGCAACTCAGAGGAAAGTGAGAAGGGAAGCTTCGAAACTCCTGAAGCCCGAACTCCCGAAGTGAATCATGATCGTCTGATCTGAAAGGACATGTGGCACTTGATATTTAACTTTGGGAAAAAATGATCCAGAGGAAAATGGGGGTGGAGTTGCTAAGAATCCCGAAGCCCGAATTCCTGAAGTAAATCATGAATGTCCGCTCCAAAAGGAAGTGTGGCACTTGATCTGTAACTTCAGGTAAAAACGCTCCAGAGGAAAATCAGGAGTGGAGATGTCAAAACTCCCGAAGCTCGAAGTAAATAATGATCGTCTGATCTGGAGGGACGTGTGGTTCTTGATATTTAACTCTAGGGCTTCTGTCTGGCACTAGACCTCATGCAACTTTGACATGTCGAATATGCGTGAGTCCTTGATCTGAACTATTCATGGGATCTCCATCGTTGAAAATCGAGCATGTCTGCTTACTTGTGTTTCAAGTCCGAAATGGAATTCTTTTTTAAATGATGTGCTTGGATGCTTCTTGTGCAGACCAAGGACTTGGATGACCTGCTTCCCTTGACAATTGTATGTGATAACATTTGGATCCACAGGGGATGGCATGCTCCCTGTGAGCTGCCAAGAACAAGCAGTTCCAGTGCCTTAGTTGTTGGGTTATGGAGTCAAGATTAAATACATCTTGTTGAGGCCCATAGGCTGACATGTACACTACTCTACTTACAAAAATAAAATAAACATACATGCTCCAGATGAAGTTTATTTATATACAATCCTAAACTAACCGATTTTTACAATGTGCTAGATGAAAACGAACTTCCACCATAGCCACCCAAACTGTTTGGTAATATAATTCTTCTTCTCACTGCAAATGATCCCCAAAAGGTAAGGGAAGTGTGACAGTAGAATGAAAACATGCTTTGGAACACTGACAATACCCCCAAATAATGATAAGATGAATAATTTTGCAAGGTCCAATGCTTTTGGAAAACTCAACTCCATATATAACTTCACAGGGTGATAAAATAGGTGACAAAACTTACTGGGTTGGTAACATAAAGTTTTCTTTGTCTTACAGTTGCTCACATCTGTTTGAATTTCTATGGAAAGCACAAGTGAGTGAAAGGTTGATGCAGGTTGTTGACC
>JASDQU010028510.1:0-11810 GCA_032191745.1 Picea mariana
GACAAGTCACCTTGGTGACATTTGTATAAATAAGAGATCATAATATGTCATTTTAACATAACTCTCCTTCACTGTGAGAGGACTTGGTCTGAAATTTTCACTATACTTGGCTCTTTTATCTCTTGTGCACTTGTTTATGGCTATAATTATGAATGGTTGATGGAGAAGTCTAGAGCTAGCCTTGGATGATATTTTCTAGCTCTTATGATGGATTATCTTAGCATTTCTCTTGATCTTGGTATGATATTTTACTATTATGCTATCATTTTCTCAAGTCAAGTATTGTTATGCTAGGAACTATGTGGGAAGTATAAGGGCATACACCCCCACCATAGTTTTCATCATTTTATGCTTCCTCTCATTGATTATACAAGGGGTTTCTAAGAGAAGTATAAGGGAATACACCCTCTTAGCTTAAACCCTAGCTAGAGAAACTTGCCTTGGAAAGTAAAAGGACTTACACCACCAAAGAGGTAGTTTCTTTAGCTCTTTGTTTACTTGACTCCATTAACCCAATAGTAAAGGAACTAGTCATACTTTTTTGCATTGGAGATATAAAATTGTTGCATTGGGAAACTTAATTTTTATATTTTGAAAGTTTTCTTGCTTGAAGTTGATTTGCGTCTTCTCCCACCAAGGCATCCCCTCTCTCCCACTACTCTAATTGTTGTTACAAACTTTAACCTACAGCCATTAAGGTTGCATAACCCTAGCTACTAACACTCTCATAACTCCTAAACTAACCCTAGACTAACTCCTAAATTTTGCTCACTTACACTACTAACTAGGGCGCATCGTTTGGGCTAGTTCTTGGCACTTTTGCATGGTTGATTTGGCTGCTGCATTCCATTGAACTCTACAACCATAATGCTGCAATTTTCTGCAGAAAATACATGTTTACAACAACCATCTTCTCTTTCTTATTAAGTCTCATTTTTCAGCCTATATTCATTGCTAATCTTAATGTTGGTTTACTTAACTAGTTTAGATCTTTGTATGATGACTTAGATCTTTTATTTCTTGATATAAACTGTCATTCACTGCTGCAAATTAGGGACAATAAGATTAACTTGATGATCTAACTAACATATATCATTTCAAAGTGTCTTTTCTTGTGTCTTGGGCAGATACAATCATCCGGAGAAGTACTATACTTGTGGGGCAACGATTACTTGACTTACAAGGCATCTATTCCCACCTTTCATCCCACTTAGACTTGACCTATAGGGGCTTCAATTCCTCTTATCTCCATCTCCATCTCCATCCCCGTAGGGCCACCGGGATCGCCTCCCTAGAGTGACCTAGTCACCCTTTAAGTGTGGGACCTACATCGAGGTGACATTGGGTGTAGGATTCCCAAGTTGTAGCACTTGCTTTGTGGTTGGGTCGGGCTTTTCCCAACCAACAACTTGCGCTATAACATTTTGGCGCCACTGTCGGGGAATATTTTGAATCTTATTCGTACCCTAACGACACTTTGGTAAGCTATCCGAAAGCCTTTCCCTTAGCTTGCCTGGCGACTCCACCCGAGGGACTTTCCCTTTCCACCTTTCTTGATGGGTTTATTTTGAAACTCATCTGGCGACTCCACCTTCCCAGAAGCCTTCTTTCCCCAAATATTTTCCCCCTGGGGGGTTCAAGCCTTCTAAGGTTTACCAAAGAAGGCCTCCTTTCAAGCCTCTCGTTGCTAAAACCATTTTCCATAAATCCCTTCCTCTTGCTCCAGTGGATTGCCCTTGGGAAAGGGACCTCTACAAGCCACTTAACATGGCCAATATCCAAGGTTACCCTAAAAAAATGCCAACAGAAGTCAACAAGTAGTTGCCAAAGTTCCGAGGAAACATTGTGATAACTGCCGAAGACCACATTTATGTCATGGGACGGGATATGGACAATGCAGGTATTGATCATGAAGATGTGGCAATGAGACTTTTCGCTTCATCATTGACTGAAGAATCCCTTGATTGGTTCAAAGGACTCCTTGATAATCATATCACAACTTATGATGATTTTTCTGCCTTATTTAAAAACAGATGGTTGAAAAAATCAAATGGTGGGACACTTGGGACTCAGTTCAATCAAATAAAGAAAAAAGAGAATGAAACGGTAAGGGAATTCATTTCCAGATTTGATAGTTTGTACGATCAAATTCCAACAGATTACCGTCCTACAACATCATCAATTCGTCTCCTTTACATGAATTCTTTTGAAGGGAAGTTGCAATACATTCTTAAAGATAAAAATCCCACGTCATTGGCAGAGGCTAAAGAATTCAATATCCACATTGAAGAGAATCTCCTTGATTCAAAAATAGAACCTTTTTAGTACCCTCACAACAAGACAGAATCAAGGACGAAGGTTTCCAACAACAATGTTCCTGATCTGATTGCTCTCCTGACTCAGAAGATAGACCAAATGAATACTCAGTTTGCCTAGGTGAAGGATCAACTTATGAACCATATGACTACAGTTTAAAGAAATCAATATGCTCCCAGTACTCATTTTTCCAGACAATGGAATGATGCCACCGGTTGGAGGCCAAGACCTCAATAAGAGGAAAATGCCCCAGATACTTTGAAACCTATTGGGACAATTGATATAGAAGCTTGGTTTCTTCCATGCCAATAACCCCACAGGGAAGATAAGTGCCCCTGACAAGATGAAGATTATCCCGACAATATAAACTTCATGATTTGCAATCTCAACGATGAACATGTTACCCAAGCAAAAATCAATGAATCTAGAGGAATAAGAGAAAGAGAGGGGAGAATCCAGGCCTTAAATAAACTGATAGATGATCAGAAGAAGGAATTAAGGAGGAGGGGAATTCTAACCTATAGAAGAAGAAATGCTTCAGCCCCTCCACTACAACCTCACACTCATTTTCCATCAATAGAAAAGGTGGCTCCACCACTTCCACCACCGATATGTGAGTTGCTTCCTAATCCAACTCCTATAGATGACATTCAGTTGAATATAGATGTTTTAAACATGTTTGGAAAACTGAATATGACGGTCCCTGTGACAAAGACGTGTAAGATCCCTTCTGTAAAAAGGGAATTTTTGAGGATATTATAGGTGCCAGCTGAGAAGGAGGATTCTCCCATCATTTTGAATACTATGTATCTTTATCGGCCAAAAGACAACAACCATCCCTTCTATCTTTCATTAGGCATGAAAGGCCTCCGCTTGAAAAACTGCATGCTTGATTCAGGGGCTTCAACAAATTTCATATCTTTGAAGGTAATGAAACAACTTGGTTTGAAGAAAACCTGACCTTATGGCAATATTTGTGGTATTGATTCAAGAAGAGTTAAGGTCTTGGGAGTGTGTGAAGACATTGAGGTATTTTTGATAGATTTTCCACATATTAGTGTCCTCATGGACATATTGGTGATTAATGTCCCTGATGCTTGGGGGATGCTCTTGTCAAGGACCTGGTCCTTAGCCCTTGGAGGTTTCCTTAGAATGAACCATACACATGCGTATATTCCCATGGGAGATGGCACGTATGAGATCTTACATAACAGGGAAAATAAAGATACACATATGATGAATTTGAGGGGCCCCAACTATGTCAGTGAATGCTACCATGATATGCCTCCACAGGTTATTGAGTATGATCCACCGAGTTACCCTTCATGTAGGAAGATTCAATAGAGATGTTTTTTCCATGGACAGATAAAAGGAAGTCTGCACAATACCATGGGAAGGAGACAAGATCTATCGATATTATATAAAGGAAAGATGAGAAACATGAAGAAATTGTCAAAGATACAACCCACACAGAGCCTCCACACGATAAGAATACACCTTGCATCGATTTCAATGAAGGAATCCTTGTGCTCATGTGGGACAAAAGAAAGGGCAAGCCCAGATATAACCAGGAAAAAAACAATTCTTGGATTGGCCCTTACATCATCAGGAAGAAGTCTGACAAAGAAAAGTACTATCTGACAACACTAGAAGGGAGAAATATGCCACTACCAATAGATGGGTCTCTTCTCCAAACTCACATCCGGGTCACATGACTTATTCCGGGCCCGTGCCCTAAGTAGGTAGGTAATTCATTTTTATTCCCTACATTTTCCATCTTGATTGCTCATACTAGTTTATATGCATTTCATTTTCATTTCACTCTACTTGTATATTGATTTCATGCTTAGTTTAGATTTTTTTTGAAAAAATGTCAAAGCTTTCTTTTTCTAGTTTAGTGGGTTTTCATTATAATCATATGAGAACAAGGATGAGTAGGCCATCCTGCACTTGACAATTTGATGTTTCCTTGCAAGGACAGGTCTACCAGGAGATGCTGCGGTTCTCATGCACTCTACAGGTGAGCACATGTCCCCAAGTAGGAGCCAAATGTTATCCCCATTTTGTGGATAACTAAGGAGATTATGTTTCGAGGTCCTCAGGTTGCAGATATGGAGTGCTGAGAGACTACATGACCAACAATACCATTTGTACAGATGGAAAACCCACTCACCACCATAGATGGTCACAGGTTTTTAGATGACATCCACCACACCAGCTGGCTTCCGGAAGGCAGTGGGACTTTCTCCATGAGGTACAAGTCAATATTATGGTGAGAATCATTTCAATATTTAAGCCATTTGATTATGTTGTATCTTAGAATTCTCTAGATTTCATGATATACGCTTGGACATTATGACTTTTTCTCTGTTCCATCTTGGTGGTTGACATTGTGCCCTAGTAAGTGGTTTTCCTTGGGGATGGGTTTTCTATTGGGAACTCCCTTAATGATCCATCGTACCATTCCCGACCATACTTACCACTTTCCATCATTATTCCCCTCCATTTCCTTATTTCTTGGGTTTTCAGGGTGTATTGACCCAAGAAGGGGTTGTCTCTCATTCTATGGGAAGAAGGGGTTGAAGGCCCATAGGGGTTGATGTTGGGTAAAGATAAAATCCTTGCAATAAAACTTCTAGATTCTTCACCCTAGGATCACCCAAGAAAGCAATAAAACACTTATCTTTGAGTAAAGGGGACCCACAATATAATAAAGAATGCTTAAAGGGTTAGTTGAAGGATAGGAGGTCTCATCAGGACCCGACCTATCACGTCCATGAATATATATAGGTATGACATTGTCATCATCTGGTCACCAAACTAGGGAAATGACTCCTTAGTTGCATGGCTGAGAGAAAGGGGGTCTCATCACGAGTCAACCTTCTCATTTTCACTAGGTGTTTATGGGTGACATTACCATCATATGGTCACCATGCCAAGGCAGTGACCTTCAATATCTCCTTGTTCTATTATGAAATAAAATACAAAGAAAGAAAGATAAAAGGAAATTGATGGGCTTGGAAAAAGTGCATTGCGGACGAAGGTACCACACACCCTCTACAAAGGCACCCATGAATGAGACACTATTACCCCTTGTATGTCATGAGCCCTATGCCCATTCAGTCTTGAATCCAACCACTCCATACACTTTACATGTCTTAGAGAGGGATCTCTTGGAAACTCTCCTTGACCTAGGGAAAGATCTATCGAATAGGGCACCTCGTCAACCCTCCCATACTCAAGCTTGACAACTCGCGTAGTGTCTTTGAGCAGTTAATTGTTTAATATAGCGATCTTTGATGCACATGCTTAGATGGATTATTTATTGATTGGATTTACTTATCATGATCTTATGACTTGAGATCGTTGTAGGGCGTGCTCATTTGTCTTTGCAGGACCTAGATGGTGGACAATTTTGGGAGAACAAGCCTATCTTGGGCTTCCATGGGGCTACAATCCCACATGGTGGATACCAAGGGCCCACATATCGGATGAGAGAGATCAAACTTGGAAGGCCTTAACGATGACTTGGACGGCATAACCTAGCCCCCACATGCCAAATGTTTTTCCTAGGAGAGGCAAAATGTCTCTTTTAGAGGCATAACGTCACCTATGGGGGTTAGGGTTTGGTGGTGTGGTCGATGCATTGGCACTTGGACGTTTTGAGGCAAATTGGGCTTTGACCATGAAGGAAGTAATTTGGATACTTGACATGTGGCTTTGGAAAGCCTAGACACCCTCCTCCTACACCAACGACTTGCTCCTAATGCCAAGAATGTCCCCTAAAGGGGTGACGTCCTTCTAAAATTAGGGTTTTCTTATGTGCAAAAGTGAATTTTAAATTAATTACTTTGTAAAGGGGGAAAGAGTAGGGTTGTTGACCCCTAATCTTGTGTTTTAACCCTTAATTTGTGGACAAGTCACCTTGGTGACATTTGCATAAATAAGAGATCATAAGATCTCATTTTAACATAACTCTCCCTCATTGTGAGAGGAACTGGTTTGAAATTTTCTCTATATTTGGCTCTTTTATCTCTTGTGCACTTGTTTATGGCTATATTTATGAATGGTCGATGGAGAATTCTAGCGCTAGCCTTGGATGATGTTTTCTAGCTCTTATGATGGATTATCTCAACATTTCTCTTGATCTTGGTATGATCTTTTACTATTCTGCTATCATTTTTTCAAGTCAAGTATTGTTATGCTAGGAACTAGGTGGGAAGTATAAGGGCATACACCCCTACTATTGGTCTTGAGTTTATTTTTTAAGGCTATAAAACATACAGTCAAGGCATCCGTAAATGATTTAAAGAAATGATTTGGGAATAAGGAAACAAAGAAAAATCAGAGCAGATTCAGTTTCTCAACTATCTCTGTCTTTCTTCCTGTTGTTCTTGGATGCTAATGTCTCACTCAATAGCAGCCCATGATCGTTCTAACTCAACCCGGTTAGTCGCTATTTGTAAAATGGTATTGAATAGGTTTAAGGCAATGTTAGTTTGGTCCTGAAGGCCTGGTTCAACATTGGGTTGTCTGCTACTAGGGACAGTCATGGATGATAAAACTTTATTTGTTTGTAAATGGATTTCAATCAATTGGTTACTTCAGATTTCCAGAGATGAGATCAAGGAAAACAATTTTAAAAATCTAAAACAGTAATGTAAACACATTCAAGGCCGTTTCCTGGTTTTGTAACAATTTCAAAAATTGTAAACAACAAATAAACAATACAAAGAAATATAAGGCTTTAATCAAGAAAGAATCTTATATTTCAATAGACAATGATGAAAGAAAAAGGATATTTCTAACAAGAGTTAAGAATTAAGGAACAAAAGCTTTACAGGTCTTAAAATTGCTAAAGCAATTTCAGAGGAAAAACTGTAAACCATTTAACATCCAAACCAACCTGAAAATATAAATCAATGATGTATATAACTTCAAATTGATTACTTGTTAGAAAAACATTTAAAGGGAAAATTTAACAAAGTATAATAAATAGGGGAAGACACATAGTTACAAAGTTGCAAGATCTAGAATCTCGTTTGCGATTTATATTCTGATGTATTTCAAAACTGATATTACAAAAATGGCTCTCTCCAAAATTTCTGAAGCCCTTTCTCAGCCTCTAGAAACTATAATTATACATTTTCATCAAAGTTTCTCATTGGTCATTAACCAACTTCCTAATATTACGGTTACATAAAATAATGTCAACCGTTTACAATTTCTTTTTAATTTCTAATAATAAAAACATTTAAAAAAGGTTTTAAGCTTGCGTTGAGGAACTTCCTTTTTCTGCATCAACACAATGAACACATTTTCCCAAGAAATTTACTAAGATCCTGGGAGCTTCGGGTATCTCATTTACTTCAAATGAGAAAAATGTCCTCTGTAATTCGGGCAACCGATTTTCTATCATTCTTTCTGTGAATTTAACAGTTTTCAACTTTAAACTTGAAGTCACCATCCACTTGTTGATCTCTGTGATGTTGATCAATTTGATGTTTGAAATCTCTGCTTTCTTTTCTTCCAACTCTTCTCTAAACTTTAGCTGGTGCTTGGCAATATTGACTTCGCCTAACAATCCAGAACAACCATCTGTTCCAATATTTAATGAATCTTTTTCAAAGAGATCGAAGATTCCTTGACAATCTTTATTAACTTCTCTTGTGATTCGTTTATATTCATCCATCTTTGTTTCCCATACTTTAATCATTATATCCCCTTTAACCTGTTCAGAAATAGATAATTTCTGAGCCTTTCCAATTTCTTCCTTTGATGAGAAAGCCACTGCTTTCTGAAAATTTGTCTTAGCCGCTTTCGCCTCTCTTTCTTTCTGGAACACATTCTCCAAAGACTTATTTGATTCCTGAAAATAATTCTGGATTACTTCCAGATTCAAGAACACTTTCTGTTGTTCCTCCTCTATTCTTACATATATCTCCGATGCCTGTGTCCTGAAATTTTCAATTTCAACTACCTGGTTAGCAATAGAAATAATCTTGTCTTGCAAATTTTTATTTTCTTCTCCCAGCTTTTGAACCTGTTCCTGTGTGACCTGTATTAAGTGTTTTGCCTCATCCAAGTCTTTATTTAATTTTTGGATTTCTTGCATATCTTTAAGTCTAGCTTGTTCTAGACCCTTCTGTATTCCCCAACTAATATTTCTTTCATTTTCTTTTAGTTTGTCTTGCAACTGGATTATTGTTTGGTCCTTCTGTTCAAGAAGAGTTGTTAAATTGCCTGCAGAATACATGTTTGCTGATGCTATTGCACCCATTGTACCTGCTAATTCTGTATAAAACTCTCCATCCTTGAGTTTCTTTCCATCGATAATAACTTTATGCTTTTTAATCGTTCCTTCTCCTCTTGGATGAATTTTCTATTTCAAGACCGCTCTTCGCTTTTTACTGAAAAAGTAATCAGATGGGGGGATTTCATCTCTTGAAATCGGCTCTAGATCACTGACGTATAAAAATCCTGCGTGGGGTATTCCAAAATTCGACTGTAATGGAGTTAAAGAGGTGATAGGACTGCCAAGTTCTGTTGAAGCTATTCCTCCTATTTTTTCTGGAACATTCTTCATGATTTCTGGAATTTTTTTTGGCTCTTTTCCCTTATCCATTCCTGATTCTTTTGTTTGAGAACCTTCCACGTCTTGGGAAGGTATCTCAATATCCTTCAACTTACCTTTGTCATTTGTTTTACCCTGAGTATTAGTTTCAAACCCTGGAGGGGTTTCTTCCTGTGCTGACAACGTGGTCGAAATTTCACCCTGTAAAATCTTAGGCAGGGAGCTTCGCCTATGGCTTTGAAAAGATGCAAACCCAGCCTGTGAGTCAGGTGGCAAGGCCTAGACTCTGTTCAACACTTCTTCATAAGACTTTATATCTTTGAAAATATCATCATAAACAGAGACTTCATGTTCATATGCCTTTAAATTACAATGTATGTAATGCTTACTTATTATTTGGTAGGGGTCATATTTTCTGTGCTCAATATTTACTAGCTTCACTTCTTCCAATGAATCGACCTCTACCTTAGAATTTCCTAAATTTGATAAAGGAAATTTCCCGACATGAATAGGGAAAGATGGCCATGCTTTTTTCTGAAGTGCTTTTAATTCCAACCCAATACCACCCTTGGCTAACTGATGAGCTACTTATCTGCATACCAATCTGTCTGGTAAGAATTTTGGGAGTGCATGAGGGGGAATGGAACAACCATAAACCCTAATATAGGAAAAAATTTCCTCAATAAACCAGTCGACAACTGATTTAAGACTTTCTATGACTGCATCAGAAATGTGAGGGGGTTCGCATCCAAAAAATTATTTGCGCATAGGAATAATGACAAAGTGACAAACATCATAAAAAACATCTTTAGCTTTTTCCTCCCAAAGGGTTGAGTGGTATTCATGAATGGTCTTTGGGCATGAGATGTTCCAACTCCAATTCATTAATGGAAAGGGGGTCATAAAACAGATCGCATCCATAATATATGCAGACATATAAAAAGACAGTGGTTGTCCTTTTGACTTGGGTGCTTTGTAATTTAAAATTTCTTGTGTCAAGTTATCCGATAAAATTTTATGCCAGTTAAAACTATTTCCTTCTGAAACTTCCTCTAAGAAGGGCACCCAGTCTGCATGAAAGTGACAGGGATCTTTTCTCCCGAAAAGTCTGCATAACATCATGTCTACATAAACCATATATTCGTTTAAAGAAGCTGTAGCATAAATCCCATGAGAATCAACCCTAAACTTTGCTTCAGACCTCGCCCATCCTTTAATCATGTCGGGGTATGTCTAGTCTGCCTCAATACATTCTTTTCTCTGAAATTCAGCTAAAAATTCAGCATTAAAGGTATGTTTATAATTCGGCGATAGTTTATACATTACTTGAATGTGCTCAGGCCGAAATGAGCCGACGATAGCTCCTTNCCTTGTTGGGATATCTACCTTATCCACAACCAAACCGACCATCTCAGTATATGCCACCAGCCTCAGACGCGCAACAACCTTATGAAGTTCAGACTCAGCAACGTCCCGTAGATGATTTTCAGAATCCGGGTCTGCATACTTAACTCATCCTCCAGCAATTCAGAGATTTGAGCCCATGCTTTGATGGAGTGTATGGCGTGTGGAGTAGTATCCGAGATAATATCACCTTCCAGTGTGTCTTCGTTTTTCTTCGGTGCCTTTTTAGGTGCCATGGCTCTGCGTTTGACTTAAAAAACCTGTTACAGAAAATGGATGAACGAGCTCATCTTAAAATGAAAATATAGATGTTCGAATGTTTTACTTTGAATACATTTTAAAGCATGACAAGATTTACATAGATGACATGAATTTAAAGCCCTTAATGCGGAAGATATTTTTGAAGATATGCATTTAATGTTCATACTTAGGATTTCTCGTTTTTTTTCAAATAAAACAAGAAACTTGCTTAATTGGAAAACAAAGCATTAATGAACACTTACATAGAGATTACCTTTAAACCTGTCTTCGAAAGCAGACTTATTAGTGTTAATTATAGATTAAATCTGTAAACATGACTTTTCGGGGTTTCGACAATCTTGATGTCGAAAGGTATGTCATCGGAAAATCCCGATCATTGAAAATGCGAAATCGCAAAATTTTATTTAATATTTAAATGTTTTTAGTATGTTGATTAATCGAGATTCGACCCTTTCGGGATTTCGTTAATCGGAATTCCGGAAATCGAGATTTTGGGAAACCTGATGACATGAGACGTGCTCTTACGGAATCGTGAATCCCGAAATTGCGATGGCCTGTTTCTTTTAAATATGGCTTAACTTATCTTAATTAACTGAAAAATCATGATTAGGGCCAAAACATAATTATTTTAATCTAACGTGATTTATGAATCGAGATTTCGGAAATCGGGATTTCGGGAAACACGATGACAAGAGATGTGCTCTTACGGAATTGCGATTTCCGAAATCGCGACGTAATTATGTTAACTTTAAAACTTATTTAGAGGAGATTAAACCAATCATGTTTTAATTAAGATTTTAAACGTATCGGGAAATCGGGAATCGGGATTTCGTGATTCAATTTGCATCAATCATCTGTTTGCGGAAAACCCCGAATCCCGATTTCTTTAACTTTTAAGTTAAAAAAGATCACAAATTTTAAATTACAATTCGTTTTAAATTATTTTTTCAAAGGGCACTAGAAAATTTATATTTTTGTAAACTTTTTCCGTTCGTTGTCCAAAAGTAAATGATAAAAAGGCATTGTGAATTTCAGAAAATGATGAAATTTTTGTTTGAGGAAAGCCGAAACCTTAAAAACAAAAAAAAACAAAAAAATCTAGGCCTTAAGGACGAAAAATTTAAGTTTGGTTTCAACACCTACCATAGTCTTCATCATTTTATGCTTCATCTCATTGATTATACAAGGGTTTGCTAAGAGAAGTATAAGGGAATACACCCTCTTAGGTTAAACCCTAGCTAGAGAAACTTGCCTC
>JASDQU010028510.1:18907-29180 GCA_032191745.1 Picea mariana
GTAAAGATAAACTAACCTTTGACTCCAGCTTAGAGGTTTCTTCACTACAACTCCTCCAGATTGCCACTGACACCTTCAGACAGTAATCCAGGCCCTGACCTAGCAAGGGGCCTTTAATCAGTTGCTCTATAATCTCTTCGCTTAGAGCCGAAGATTACCTTGCCCAGGTATTCCATCAACATGGATGGTGAACGTATTGATGCTTGGATTTATAGTCTATCTATGTATTTTGACTCTCATCTTAGGATGACGGATGCCAAGAAACTGGAATGGGCAACGGTGCATCTAGACGGGATAGTTTTGGAGTGGTGGCAAAATCTTTGTGATCGTTGTGCCATCTATGTGGTTTTACTTACTAAGGTATTACAATTATTTATGGGCACGATGGCTTCATCTTTGCTTGTTCTCAAGTTAGTTGGTTCAAGCTTATATTGCTCAGTTCACTAAGCTCCAGGTACAATTATCTATCATAGATGCAGAACCTGTTATATTTATAAAGTTTATTGCTCAGTTCACTAAGCTCCAGGTACAATTATCTATCATAGATCCAGAACCTGTTATATTTATAAAGTTTATTGCTAGTTTGTTTCATGCTTTACAGACCAAGGTTGAAATGTTTGACTATGAAAATATCAATTAAGCCTTTGAAAATAGAGTGCTTACAATAGAGCACAAGTTGGGGAAGCACTCTGCATTCTCTCCTTGTTGGTCCTCTACTTCTTTTCGTTCACCTAACCCTTCTCATTCATTTCCTGCGCTTGCAATGGCCTCTCATCCAATGCCTAGCATAGTTTCTCCTCCACCCTGTAAACCATCTTATTGCTCTTTTCATAAATCTAATACATGTTCATTTGAGGAGTGCCAAGTGTTGCAGCGTCAAGCTCCTCCCAAGGATTGAGGATTTGTTGGATCATTATCTTATTGCTCTTTTCATAAATCTAATACATGTTCATTTGAGGAGTGCCAAGTGTTGCAGCGTCAAGCTCCTCCCGAGGATTGAGGATTTATTGGATCATTTGGTAGGGGTTCAATATTTTACTAAGCTGAACCTCCAAACAGGTTATTATCAAGTTTGCATAAAGACTAGTGACGCTTGGAAGACTACTTTTAAAACTAAGTTTGGTCCTTTCCAATGAATGGTTATGTCATTTGGTTTCACCAATGCTCCAAAAACATTTATGAGTATAATAAATGATATATTCAGGCTACATTTGGGATGATATGTTATCATCTATATTGATGATATCTTGATCTTCAACAAAATTTGGGACGATCACCTATGCCATGTCCACACCATTTTACATCTATTACATACTCACAAGCTATAATTGAAAAGCTTAAATCTTCATTTGGGAAAAGCTCTAGTTCACTATTTGGGATTTCTTATATACCACACTGGTATTTAGGTTGTTTGTATTGGGTTATACCTCACTCTACCATAGACCTTAAAAGTTTTTTTGGGAGGACTCAATTTCTACAACAAGTTTATACCTCATTTCTTAGACAAAGCAAGCCCTTTATATAATCTTTCCAACTAGCCATAGTTCACTTGAACTACACAGGCCAATACAACCTTTAAGCATCTAAAACAAATATATTTTTCTACTACCATTCTTTGTTTACCAAACCTGTAACAACCTTTTGAGATAGAGTCAGATGCCTCCCACTATGTTATTCAAGGGGYTGTCCTCAAACAAGATGGGAATCCAGTTGCTTATCATTATGAAAGTTTGTCTGATGCCAAGCTCCAATATAGTGTCTACGATAAATAATTCTATATCCTTGTCCAAGCTCTCAAACAATGGTGTTATTATCAGCTGGGTAAGGAGACAATTTTGGACTCTAATGGTCATCCTTTGGTTTCCTTGAACAAACAAACAAAACTACAAGAGAGTGGCACATCAAACAGACATCTTACATTCAACGATTTCATTTGGTAATAAGATACAAGAAGGGTAGCACCAACCAAATAGCCAATTTGCTCGGTGGCCCTCTAGTTTGAGCGCTTTCAATCCTCAACATCAAGTTCCTACATATGATCACTAGAAGTAGCAATACTCTTCGGATTTGTATTTTGGTCCCATAGTGCATGCACTTCAATACATAAAAGAGGTAAATCAAACACCTTTTTTAAATTTCCACATCAAAGAGGCTAGTAATATAAATTGCAGCATGAATGTGGGCCAACTAATGATAACCAACTTCTTCTCATCAAGGAGGCCCATACATCTTCTTATGGGGGCCACTTTGGCATCAATAAAACTCTACATCACTTACAATAATATTTATTTTGTCCTACCATGAAGAAGCAAGTCAATGTCTTTATCTATAGTTGCACTCTTTGCAATACCTCAAAACCTACCAACTGTAAGATGGGACTTTCCCATCCATTTCCCATTTCTACACACCCATGCAAATCCATCTCTCTTGATTTTGTTAGCGACTTTCCTATGACCACCCAGCATCATAATTCCATCTTTGTCATTATATGTCATTTTTCTAAAGTGGTTGTTTTCATTCCCTACACTAAAGAAATCACTGCACAACAAGCCACCCATCTATTTTTTACCCACATTTGGGTACATTTTGGCTTGCCTCTCTTTATTATATATGATCGAGACTCTAGGTTCCTCAACCATTTCTAGAAAACACTAAGGGATTTGTTGGGCTGCAAACTCCGATTTTCAATCGCCTTTCATCCTCAAACAAATGACTAGACAAAGGTGGTTAATCACACCCTCATTCATGTTATTTGCATGTTCTATTGTATGCATAAACAATGGGATAATTATTTGCACATAGTCCAACACAATTATAATCGAGCATGTCACAACTCCACATGTTATTCACCTTTTGAGGTATGCTCTGTTTTTCAATCCGTGGTGCCCTACAAGCCCTTGATATTTTTCCCCTTGCCACTTCACCTAAGTAGCAAAGGGAACAACAAAATGCCACCTCATTGTGCAACACATTGGCCAAGATACACACTTAGGTGCAACATGCTCTTGTTGACACACAACATAAGTATAAACTCTAGTAAGATTGATATAGGGTTCCCTCTTCAGTCCAAGTGGGCGATGAAGTTTGGCTTCGTTTGCCAAAATAACACTTTAAAGGAAAACAACATCATAAGCTCCAACCTCTTCACTATGGTCCCTATACCATGTTAGAATGTTTTGCTCGTTTAACCATAAACAATATCACAATATTGTCACCCAACCATAGGCACACAACCACCCCCGAGCACCGTAACCTTTGACAGATAGAATGATTTTAGAAGAAGCACTAGACCCAAAGGATAACCAAGGGAGAGAGAGCACACCTTTCTCCAAAGATAGCGCACCAAGCAGAAAGTCCCAAACCACAGACCAAGACCAATACCCAGTTGTAGTCGTTGCAGCTGTACTCTTCCTCTAGACTTGCGCACCACTTTCTTGAGTGTGAGTGTGTTTCCAAATGAGATCAAGCGCCTTCTATTTTATACTAATCTGGCCAACATGCGTCTCTTCAAGTAGGGCCAAATTGTCCTTTTTTGCATATAATACTTCAATATTACTTATTGTGCTGAGCCGACTTGTCTTCTAGGGTTTTCACACCTCTGTTTAGGTTTTCTCTTGCTTCTGGAATATTCTATTCTAGTCAAAGGTTTATCCATGGAGGTTAATACCTCCCGCAACTACCAAAACATCAACACTCCCTCTTAGCTAGGGAGGTATTTAACCATGATGTTCCCTTCTGGTCTTCATAGCCTTGATCGTTATGCCATGATCCTCTCGTCATGGTTACACAGACCATGCTACTGGTAACACCATTACGTCACACATGGCTACACCCATGTGGACCTGTCAATCTTGTCTAGGGGCCACAACCCGCTAGAGAACACTAGAGCTACATCTTATAGTGTGTGTCACCAACATCGTCACAGGATACACCCGCATGACGTGCTCACCCATGGCTACATGCATGTCGTGAGTATCACATTACTATCATCATTATCCATCCATCTCACATGGCATGGGCAAGACCTACATGGTCTTGTAGACCGATAGCATCACCGGAGCTACACATGCTATCTCATGATCACCCATATCATATTATGAGCAACACCATCATAGCCATACAGGTTCTTGAATACACCACTAGCGTACCATACTGTCTCATTGGTGTAGCAACAACTCGACATACCATACCATCTCACTGGAGTAGCCTACAACTCAGCATAAAGCCTACAATTCGGCACAAGGCCTACAAATCAACATGAAACCTACAACTTGACATGAATCCTACAACTCGACAAAAGACCTACAACTTTGCACGAAGCCTACAACTCAGCTTGAAGCCTAAAACTCAACAAGAATGCCTACAACTTAGCACAAAGGCCTACAACTCGACACGAAGGCCTACAACTCGACACGAAGCCTACAACTCGACATGAAGGCCTACAACACGACACCGAGGCCTACAACTCGACATGAAGGCCTACAACTCGGTACAAAGGTCTACAACTCGACACGAAGCTTACAACTCGACACGAAGGCCTACAACTAGACAGAAAGGCCTACAACTCGACACAAAGGCCTAAAACTCAACACAAAGGCCTACAACTCAACACAAAGGCCTAAAACTCGGCACAAAGGCCTACAACTCAACACAAAGGCCTACACGATCCTTCTTTTCAAATTCTCCCATCAACTCCCTTTAACTGAGAGAATCCTCGAACCACGCTTCTGTCTGCTGCATGTCCCTATGCATCCTGCAAAGTGTCACGAAACCTTGCTTCTTCCTGATCACCGACTCCCTCTGACGTTTGACTCCCTTTGAGTCCTTTCAAGTCTTGCTTTTCTGTAGTAACCTTCCTGGAATATGTAGGATAACCTGCCTGAAACAAAAACAACAAGAGCAAAAGTATTTCCAATATAATAACATTTTATATAAAAACATATCAATTTCATGGTAATTCATTATAGCATTACCAAGGTGTCCTGGCTGAGAACAAGAACAAGAAATATCTCTTGGAGGAGATGTTAGTTCATATTGCAATTAAGTATAATAAGCAATTATATTAATAGTACATGCTACTAAGTATTCATTTGTTCCTAACATTAATAAAATCTAAGGGATTGCAATACTTAAGCAACAATAATAAAAATATCAAACTTGATATGCAAACCTAGAGTCTGGCTATTGTTCCGCTTGAGTTGCTTTTCTTCTGAGACAAGTATTCTTTCCAACCTGGAGAGTGTGTTGTTCCTTTGAATATATTAGATCTGAGATCTTTCTGGCTCTACGATTTCTTCTTGGACAGAGATCCCTTCTCTTTCTAGAGATTCAAATCTGCAGTATTTGCCTTTTATTGTTTCTCCTACTCCACATTCATGTGCTTGGAAGCTCCAAAAATCATACTCTTCATCCTTTGACGCCTGCGCTTTAGTCCATGGTTTCATAATTTTGCCCTTTGTTCTTTGCAAGGATGATGTCAATCCTTGTCTTCCATGCTCTGCCAAGAGACCATGCTTCTGCTGCGCCACTTTGATTTTATGGAGGAAGTCATGACTGTCTTTGACTTTGACCTTGACCAATATTTTGACTTTGACTAGTCAAACCTTGACTTTGACCAGTCAAACATTGAATTTGACCCAAAAATTCAACTTTGATGTTTTTGATGGTTGAGGGCACCAGGAGATGCGTTGGGTTAGGGCACACTAGGATAACAAAAAATTAGTCCCAATACTTCACAAAAAATTTCATTGCGACTAGTACTGCAACTGGTGTTGCAACTTACACTGCAACTTGTGCTACATCTAACACTGCTGCAACCGGCACAAAGGAACTTGCACTGCAACTGTAATTGTGCTACAACGAGCTTGACAGAGAGTTGCATATCTACCTTCCAGTGGTTAGACTGTTCCAAATATGGCGTGGGCCCATAATTTGTTAGAATAGTGTGCTTGTTTAACCATAGACAATATCACAATATTGTCACCCAACCATAGGCACACAACCACCTTCGAGCACCATAACCTTTGACAGATAAAATGATTCCGGAAGAAACACTAGACCCAAAGGATAACCAAGAGAGAGAGAGCACACCTTTCTCCAAAGATAGCACACCAAGTAGAAAGTCCCAAACCACAGACCAAGACCAGTACTGAGCTGCATTCGTTGCAGCTGCACTCTTCCTCTACACTTGCACACCACTTTATTGAGTGTGAGTGTGTTTCCAAATGAGTTCATGCACCTTATATTTATACTAATATGGCCATGTGAACAAGTGTCTCTTCAAGCAGGGCCGACATGTCCTTTTCTTCCAGGGTTTTCACACATACGTTTAGGTTTTCTCTTGCTTCCAGAATATTCTATTCTAGTCAAAGGTTTATCCATGGAGGTTAATACCTTCCGTAGCTACTAAAACATCAACATACCATTTTTCAACAAGTGGGATAGAATGCATTCAAGTTGGATTAATGTGAACCATTTGAAGCTGTACGAACCTCCTCAATTGGAAGAGGAAGTTCCCATTGCACATCCCACTGACAATATTGATGATTTTCAAAATCCATTGTAACAAGAAGATACAATGTTAGAAGTGCACACTCATTCACTATGACATGGCTCTAATATCTCTTATCTAGTGGGACATCGTGATTGTCTCCCGACTTAGGCCAAGTGGTTCATTGTGACAAGTTTCACACTAAGTTCCTACATTTGTGTGAGAAAGAGGGGTTGCTTTCATCGTACCATGGGGGGAATTGATATGACCTAGGAAGTAGTGCAACTGTTTGATATCAATGTAGTTGTTTCTTATCATTATTAT
Source organism: Picea mariana (assembly GCA_032191745.1). Lineage (NCBI taxonomy): Eukaryota > Viridiplantae > Streptophyta > Pinopsida > Pinales > Pinaceae > Picea > Picea mariana. Next base: position 25,722 of record JASDQU010028510.1, read on the forward strand.
TTCTAACATTTGTTATTGTAGGCCATTGGTAAGTAGTGGAGAGACCAACAATTAAATAAAGGCTCTTACTGTGTTTGATTCGATCAACTTTGATCGAAGGAATTTTAATATAAATATAATAAGAGACTAAAAGCTTAGGAGAGTTGTTGTTTTTGGTCCAAAAGGTTTTCTCTCTCTGATGTTTTTTGAAGAGTGTATATGTTTGTTTTATATGCCAACCATATCAGATTATGTGTACCAAAGGATTTTTGTCAAACAATTGCTATTTATGTGTTATGCTAGAGTTTCACAATTTTTTGCTAGAATTAAATTTCATGGCCATAATTATGGGTGTTCATCGCCAACTCTAATGAAATGAAGGCATGCTTTGATTGTTTTGGCTTAAATGGTCTATCAATGCCCTAGAGTTGGATTTTTTTTAATGAATGTTGCATATCAGTGTCAAACTCTACTCATAACTTAATTTCCTAGGATTTATGCCCACTTCAGTTCGAAGCTAGGTATTTAACGCGATGACTCCTTGTTTCAACCACTAAACCAATTAGATATTCTTACTACTAATTGTTTCAGACTTAGGTGATGATTCCAATCAATGTACACTAAATATAATGAAAATCGCTACAAGTGCTTCCTCTCTATAAAGTGAGATCAAAATAGAGAATGTTATCTAAGGTCCGGTTGCAATTATTGTCTACAAAAGAGAAGTGACGGTAAACTTGGCATTAATCCTCAATGATTGTTATATTTAATTTAAATGCTAACAAACACTAGGCCAAAACCTCCTAAGACATGTTGTTTCAAGTCCATCTAGATCTAGACATCCCACCATGAACACATGGGATAAGTATGTTATGTTTTCTTTGATGAATATGTAGATGTGGATGCCACTCAATCAATGTGAGAACCATTGTAGATGCATTGTTTTAATGAGATATCATTCCACCATGAATACATTGGATACAGATGTTATGTTTGCTTTGATGTGCAAGTGGATGTGGATGCCACTCAATAAGCATGTTATGTTTGCTTTGATATGCAAGTGAATGTGGATGCAACTCAATGAGAATGAGAACCATTGCAAACCTTAGATCTTTGTGCAATTCAAATCCCACAACAAGTGGCCAACGATTTCATGATGAGCTTCTACTTTAGTTACGACTCTACGATTCTCCTTCTTGTAAACTATGAAAATCACACAAGCTCTTTCTTACCTCATCCCACTTGTCCATCTCTTGATCCCCATCAACATTTCCAATGCAAAATGTGACACAAATAATGTGACTCAAAAGTCCATACAAATTGTGACACAAATAACAACTTAAGATGTAACTGAAATTGCAATATAAATTTCGATTCAAAACTCATCTCAAAATACAACTCCAAAAATGATTTAAAATGCATTGTGAATTGTGACTCAAAATTGTGGATATATTTTGGAATTATTATAAGAATGATTTATCAAAAAAATACAATGGTAAATTTGATCCAAAAGACAGAGGTAAAGTTAGATATTAATTACATCTAACTTTACTCACTAATATTCAGTGGAATTGTAACATCTTTTATGACACAAATATTAATGATGACTTGTGATGCAAGTTTGTGTCGATACCAATGGTGTTTCAACATATTAGATCTAATTTAATGTGATGAAAAAAAATGATGTAATGTTTATTTTGTTATAGTTACTTTATAAGATATTTTGACATGCAAAAATGTCGACCATGTGGCTCTATTGCCATAAATAGAGCTAGATTGCATCATTGATGTTATTGTTGAAGAGCTACCAAATGATGGATAATGTGTTATACTGGAAAATAATGTTGATTAATTGTGCAACTTCACCCTTCAATTTTACCCTTAACTTAATACCTTAGTTATTGGGTTGTTATGATTTACCCTTAACTTGATACCTTAGTTATTGGGTTGTTATGAAAGTTTAATCATAGTAAGTACATTTTCATTTTCATTTCATTGATAATGATGGTTCTTGGATTGAACATGCTTTGTATTATAATGTTTATATAGAGAAATTACATTCTATAAACATAGGTGAATAGTTAATAGTTGATCATCTATTGAATTTTATGGGTAGAGTTGGTCTCTTTATGAAGATTTCAAAATAAAGATTCATGAGTTGTTGTCTTTAGCATTAGTCTAAGTGTGAATGCTCAACTTTTGTTTTGATTATTAAGTAAAAATTCCTTCATTATCATTGGTAATGCTATGGTAACTCTAAAAATAACAGATTTGGAGAGGTTTATTGCCATGGCTGTAAAGTTGTAAAGAACAAAGATTTGTCAATCTCAAACATCTTCCTAACTTACATTGTGGATGAGGGAATCAAAGGCTTTCCTTGAAAAATCATTTTAATGTGTGACAAATGTAGTTGGACCTATGTCATGTCATCCCTTAAGGCTAGTGCTTTTTAGACCCTAAAAAAAAGGTGGTGGCAGGGTTATGGATTTGAACATTAATGAATGTAACCAATCCCAAATCAAGTTATCTTTGAACTAGAAGAATAGTCATTGGAAAAACATGGATTTGACCACCAACGTGTGGAAGGAGGCTCCTTTGTTGTTGCTAGCTTTCTCGCTAAGTAGTACCACCAATGTGTGGAAGGAAGCCCCTTCTTTGTAGTTTCTACCTTGCAACCACCAACATGTGGAAGGATGCTCCTTCTTTGCATTTTCTAGCTTCCTTGCTTAGTAGGACCACCAATGTGTGGAAGGAGGCCCCTTCTTTGCAGTTGCTAATTTCCTCGCTTAATAGCAACCACCACCATTGTGTGGAAGGAGGCCCTTCTTTGCAATTGCTAGCTTCCTTGCTTAGTAGCAATCACCAATGTGTAGAAGAAGGCCCTTCTTTGCAGTTGCTAGCTTCCTTGCTTAGTAGCAATCACCAATGTGTAGAAGAAGGCCCTTCTTTGCAGTTGCTAGCTTCCTCGCTTAGTAGCACCTCTATGAGTGGTTTGTTGGGAAAGGGGGCAGTTGAACCCTCGCTTAGTAGCACCTCTATGAGTGGTTTGTTGGGAAAGGGGGCAGTTGAACCCTCGCTTAGTAGCACCTCTAGGAGTGGTTTGTAGGGAAAGAGACAGTTGAACCAAAAATGGATGGGGAATAAATTTCCAGAATAGTTAAGTGGACGTGATGTAAAAATTGATTAAACGATCACGGTGGGACTCGAACCCACAATCTCCCGCTCCGGAGGCGAGCGCCTTATCCATTAGGCCACGCGATCTCGTTGTTGACAGCCTTGCTGTTTTAGATTATAATCTTATTGTGACCGTAAAATTGATTTATTTGTGCCACAATCCCATTTACATGTTCTGATTTTCGCGATCAGCCGCTTTGCAGATAATTATGATAAGCAAGTGTGTCGTAAATCCCATCTTTTTCTTCTTCCTTAAAACGACATCTGGATAATGCTTTAAGGAATTCATAGCTGGTTATATTAATT
>JASDQU010028511.1:4497-17585 GCA_032191745.1 Picea mariana
GGAGCAAAAGTTTCACCATAATCAGTACCAAGTTGTTGTGAGAATCCTTGGGCAACAATTCTTGCCTTGTGCTTTTCAATCTGCCCTTTTTCATTGAGTTTAGTTTTATAAACCCACTTGACACCAATACTCTTTTTGTGAGTTGGCAAATCAATAAGATCCCATGTCTTGTTCTTCTCAATGGAGTCAATTTCTTGGTTCATGGCTTGAACCCAATGTGGCTCCTTAGTTGCTTCCTTAAAAGATGTAGGTTGACATGACATTAAAGCAAAAAGGTTGTGTTGTTCAAAGTCATCTAACTGTTGATGGATTTCTCTCAAACTTTGAGTTCTCTGATTTTGTGGTTCAGAGAATGATTCTCTGCTGGAAGTTGAGTTATCCTGTGAGTGTTCAGGTTGTCTTTGTACTTGCAATCTTGGAAGAATAGTTTGAGGTACTTGCTGTCTTGAATTTTCTGCATTTTCAGAACTTGGTAGCAATGGATTTTGACTGTCCATTTGCTGATTTTCCGAATCATTCCAGAATTGATTTTCTAGAAATTTTACATCTCTGCTGAGAATTAATTTCTTGGTGATTGGATTGTAAAGCCTGTAAGCTTTAGATGTTTCAATATATCCAGTGAAAATACATTTCTCACTTCTGTCATCAAGTTTCTTCCTTAATTCGGAAGGTATGTGTGCATATGCTATGCATCCAAATGTCCTTAGATGCGCTACATTGAGCTTTGTCCCACTCCAAGCTTCTTGGGGGACTTTCATCTTTAGACTTGTAGTTGGTGATCTATTCAAGAGATAAACTGAGCATGCTATTGCTTCAACCCAAAACCTATTTGACAGACTTTTCTCTTTGAGAAGTGTTCTTGCCATATTCATTATTGTCTGATTTTTCCTTTCAGCCACTCCATTCTGCTGTGGAGTATATCTTGCTATTGCTTGCATGATGATGCCTTGAGATTTGCAGAAATTTGCAAATTCTCTGGAGTTGTATTCTCCTCCTCCATCAGACCTGAGTGCTTTGATATATTTGCCACTCTATTTTTCAGCTTCTGCTTTGAATTCTTTGAATTTTGCAAAAGTTTCAGACTTGTGTCTCAGAAAATAGATCCATATTTTTCTGCTGAAATCATCAATAAACGTTAGAAAGTAAAAACTACCACCTATTGAATCTGTTTGCATTGGTCCACATAAATCAGTGTGAACAAGTTCAAGATGTTGTTTGGCTTGATTTGATGACTATGGAAAACTAGTTCTCTTATGTTTTCCAAGTATGCAAGACTCACATGGGGGAATTTTCTCTTTAAAGATAGGTAGACCTTTGACCATGGAGTTCTTCTGAAGAAGACTTAGACTCTGAAATGGTAGATGTCCAAATCTTGTATGCCAAACCATTGTTTCATTCAGGGTAGATGCACTCTGTGCATATGGTTGACTCATATTTGCATTTCTGAGGGTAAGGGGAAACATCCTATTTGGAGTCATATGGATTTCAGAAATTAATTTTATGCTGGAGTATTTGTCATATATTTTGCAAGATGCTCCCTCAAAAAGTACTTTATATCCTTTTTCAATGAGCTGTCCTACACTTAGAAAATTATGTTTCAGATCTGGAACATGGTAGACATTGTTTATGTCTTTCTTTACATTCTGTTTAGTAAGAATAGGAACAGTTGCTTTTCCTTGAACTTTGACTAAGTAATCATTTCCAAGTGTAATATCAGATGAGATTGAAGAATCATTGCATGAAAGTAAATCTTTGTTACCTGTCATGTGATTGTTGCATCCACTGTCCAGCAACCAGAGATCTTTAGGTTGTTCTTCAATTTTGTGGCACGAGAGAAACATACCTCCTAAGTTTTCTCCCGTGTGATTTGACACATGTACTATGCCTGAGAGCTGATCTGCTTGCTTCTTCTTGCATTCAGATTCATAGTGCCCATACTTTTTGTAGTAATAGCATTGTATGCTTGTTTTGTCATTTCATCTTCTCCCTCTGCCTCTTTGAGGCTGGAAATTCTGATGTTGGTTTTGTTGCTGTGGTCTTTGACCTTGGAAATTTTGATTCTGATATTGTTGTCTGTTACCTCCACTGGAGTGAGGGTTACTTTTGATTGCTCCCTCTTCCTTGGTGACCTCTGCTTTTTCCTCTGCCTCTCCCTCTGCTGAAGGAGAACTGAGTTCTGAAAGCATTGGAGGTTGATTCATCTGTGAGATGCAGTCTGGTCTCATGTGTCACCAGAGAACCAATTAGTTCATCTGTTGAAAAACTTGACAGATCCTTGGATTCAAGGATTGTTGTTACAACCATTTCGAATTTCTTTGGTAAGCTTCTGAGGATTTTCTCAACAATTCGTTGATCAATGATGGTTTCACCAGTCAATCTGATCTGATTCATGATGCCCATGACTCTGGTCATGAATTGATCCACATTTTTGGACTCTGTCATTCTTAAAGTCTCAAATTGCGTCCTCAAGGTCTGCAGTTTGACTGTTTTGACCCTGTCATTTCCTTGGTAGGAAGATTTGAGGATGTCCCAGGCCTGTTTTGAAGTACCAGCGCCTGTGATTTTTGAGAAAATCGAGTCATCCACATAATTTTGAATCCAGAATTTTGCTTTATTTTCTTTGTTCCTCAGTGTTGCCTGAGCAATTTTCTGCGGATTGGTCATGGCAGTGAGGGAGGCTGGATCTGGTTCCACATATCCAAGATCCACTGGATCCCAACACTCTTGTGCTTACAAGAAGGATCTCATTCGAAGAGACCAAAACTCGTAATTCTTTCCCAAAAGAATCGGACCCTGAGTTGGTCCTAAATTGCTAGACGACGCCATAAAAAAAAATTGCAGAAAAAATAGAGGGAAATTTCGTATTTACCTCTGATCACCGATTTGTCGATTTGCTGATGGCCGAAGGGAGCTTATCGGGCTTGAATTGGCCCTTAGTCTCCTTGGAATGTGACCACGTGCCTTACTTTTAAAGCGCTACGGGATTTTCCCATTTTTTTGCCTTTCAAAATGCCGAAACGCGAAAATCGCCTTTGGACTTTTCAACGGTCCAGATCTTATCGGAATATCGCAAATCAGGACTTCGTGAACCCTGATGTCGAGCTCTTTTGTCTCCACGATTCACTGATCTCCGATTTTGCGATGGCGTATTCCTTTCGAGACTTTCCTGATTCCTTTGATTGCTGCCACGTGTCCCAGCAGATGGACGGTCATGATCTCTCCTCGCGATTTCACGATTTGATATGTCCCAGATGTCTCATCTCCAGGATCCGCGAAATGTCGAACGTCGAATCACCGATTGACTCTCCCGATCTCGCCCACGTGTCTCCTCAAGATGGATGGCTGTGATCGTTTACGGGGTTTTCACCACAAAGAAACCCGATCTCTTGTCCTCAGGATTCGCGATTTGCCGAATCCCGATATGCCGATGGCCCTTTCCTTTTCGGGACTTTTCCCGAGTCCTTGGATTTACGCCACACATCCCCTCAAGATGCACGGTCCTGATTCAACCTTGGGATATTGTGACTTGCGATGCTCCGTTGGCACAATTTCTCTGTCAACTTGAAACCCCGAATGCCGAAACACCGACGGTTTCCTCGATGTCCACCACGTGTCTGGTCAAATGGACGGCTGAGACTTTATCGCTATTTCGCATATCGCGATTTCGCGAGTTTTGAAGTCTTGTTGCGACGGTCTTTCAAAACTGCGAACTCCGATATGCCGATTTGATGGCACTTGGATCTGCGGCCACCTGTCCTCTGAGATGGACGGCTCACAAGTCCTCTAAGGATTTCGCGATATCGCGTATCGGAGTTTTTGGAGTGCAATCACCTTTGCGTTTCCAACTCCCGATTCCCGATTTTGCGATGAGATAGGATCGATGACTCACAATCTTTCTTGATCCAACGGTCCAGAATGACTCATGATTTCGTGATTTGCGAATTCTCACGGCAGTCTTCTGACCTTTACACCTTGCGAGTCACGAAATGTCGAGATCTCGCCACGTGTCTCTTGATGGACGGTCCAGATGATGTCGAGACTTCACAAGTCAAAAATTCCTCCTGTGCGCTCCAGAGGATTAAACCTCGTGCACTTTCTCACTGATCCAACGGCTGTCGAGCCTCTACGCAAGATCAAACAGCTGAAACTCTTTCGCCTTTTCTACGCTCTCCTCATCCCCTCTGAACTGGTTTCCCGCTTTGGATCCATTCGCAGGATGAATCTTATGGCCGCAATGGCTGTTCCTTGCGTGTTTGACGCAATCTTTGCCGAATTTGACGGAATTTTCTCCGGTGGAAGAAAAAATTGATGAATCTTTCAAAGATTTGAAAGAATTTCACGAATTCTTTGTTCATTGCTTCTATCTTTGACAGATTTGAGCGAATTTCAAAAAACATTAAACGATGTTGCCTTTTGCAGCAATCTTTAACGATTTTGAATGAATTCTTCGAGTTCTTTAAACGTTTTTCCGTTCTACAGCTCTTCTTCGTCAATCTTTGACGATTCTTGGAAAGATTACAAGAATCTTTAAAGCTTCTTCTTTCTTTAACAATCTTCCACGAATTTGAACAAATGTCCGTGAAATCTTCAACGTTTCTGCCTTCTGCAGGAATCTTTAATGAATTCGAATGAATTCTTCAAGAGTTTTTACCTCCTGCAGCTCTTTTTCCTTCTCGTGTTTCTGCTCCTTGAAATTTTCGAGCGTAGAACGATCTGCGACCTCGCGTGAGCTTCTTATGGCGATCTTTTGAACGTAAGATGGTATGCTTCCTCGTGGAAGTTTCTTGCGAGGATCTTTCGAGAGAATGACGGACGGCTCTCCAAACCTTGTGAAAGAGACTGTGTCGCGTGCTCTCAAGATCCGTGAAGCTCTGCGCTGTGAGGATCGTGTTGCTCTCCGGACTGTGTGAAGAGGCTTACAGCTGATGCTCTAATACCATGATAAATTGTGAAGCAGGAAATGCAGAGAGAAAGAATAGAACATAACATTATATTAGAATGTAAGAAGAATAGTACAGAATGAAGAAGTTCTGAAGAAGTACAATGGAAAGGGAAATAGCTGAGCTAAATAGGCTCAAGCAAGACAAGAATAGAAAGTACAGCTGTCCAGAACAGCTGGCAGTGTATAGTCAGACTGTTGAGGTTACATTATATTTAACATATCGAACCCCTCCGACACTGCCTGACCTCTCTTGTATTTCATGGTTTTCGATAAGCTGCAATTTTCTACTTTCTGCACTTCCGGTGGTTTCTTCTTTACTGCGCCCTTTAGTTGATGGGTTTATGCAGAGAGAGAGAGCCACTAGTTGTGATTCATATTGAGGGCGTTGCAGATCTTGAATAAAGGAACAACAATTGTTATATGATGCAATAATAGAGTTTATCTCGATCAAATGGCGCCTATAAGTAAGTAGAATAGAAAATTTAGGATCTTAGCTATCGGACTGCAACAACAGTATCATGTGTGTGACTCTAGATTATTAATGATTGGCTGTCCTCGGTATTTGTTAAAACTGACCTCCTCTTTCAGTTGCGGGTTGTGTTCCTGCTGTTGCTGCATAAAACTGAACAGATGCATCTGGAGATTACGATAATTATTTATTCCACGAGACAAATCCATTTTCAAATTATTGTTTTCCTCTTTGATTCGGTCCATTTCTATTTGTAAACTTTCAATCTGTTCACAAACGATCAAATAAACAAGTCATCCATACAATCTATATCCCGTACTAAAATTGGGGCTATTAAATTACAGTCAACGATTCACTACCAGCAAGAATCCTCTACACTATTGAGACTCGCGAAACGTTAATGGGAACCATCGATTTGATTCGGATCTGAGTAATTCAGCACGATTCGATTCTTCTTCCTTGGGCCTTGGAAGGGTTTCTACCAATGGGTCATGTCATATGCAATATTTGGACGAGGTCTTCATTACAACCCAAAGACCATTTGCAGCTCATGAACAATTTATACCAGAACATTATTGCCTTTAAAACATCTTCTTATAATGCAGGGAATGATCTAACAGGAAAAAAATTCAGATATAAATCTTACCTTCTTTTGTTCATCGATTCGAGAAGCAAAACGCGTAGGAATCGGGTTTATCATAGTGATAATTATCATGAATCTGTTTAGAAGTCCCCGCAGCCTCACCCTCCTCTTCCTCAGATTGCTGTAAATTGTACACCAAATTGCTATTTCTATTCTTGGGCGATATATTAATCTTTTGCTTCTTGAAATCTAACATAAACTCTTCATCCCCTTCACCATTTTGATCTTCCAGCTGAACAACCAGATCAATCTCTGCAACTCCATCCAACCTGCCATCCATGGCCATCTTTTGTCCGGGATTGGGATGATTTTTTATGGACTCCTGTCCGAAAGGGCTTTTCTACTCTCTCATATGCCTCACACCCGAGCCTAATCGATCTGTTTCCATAGCCATAATCAACCCAAACCAGAGACTTTTTCGAGCAGATTCTCCTTAAGATCAAAGAGAAGAGAATATAGCAGAGAAGAGAACTGTATCGAGCAGATTCTCTTTGAAAATCAAAGGAACAAAAACAAATCAAATTTGTCAATGTTGAAAACCCCAACAGAGATACGCAGGGCTACCAGCCTTTCTATATCCTCGCCAGGGTAAGAGGGAGCAGCGAAGAGCTTCTCTTCAATTGAATTGAACCGAACAAATCTAAATTCCAATGACATGTAAGGCATGCCTATGAAATTTAAAAAAATGTGGACGCGGGAGGAATACGGGAGTTGTAAAGTTCAATGTCCATGGGCGTTGATGGGCTGCCGCCATCCTGTAGAGATTTACTGGAACCATCGGATGTTATCCACACCCATCGACATGCAATTGCGTACGGATCCGGCGCATGCGACTATGGATGATCCATCCATCTAAAGACTCTGCAACAGGCTGTTTATTGATCGCCAAAAAAACATACTATGATTGACAAATATCATCCATCTAAAGACTCTGCAACAGGCTGTTTATTGATCGCCAAAAAAACATACTATGATTGACAAATATTTTCGGGTGTGGGTACTTAATACTTCCTTTCAATTAAAAAAAAAAAAGTGTTATAGGGATGTAATGTTGTTTTAAATTGAGTTTATATTATTTATAATTTTTCAATTATATTTCTTAAAATAAAATTAATAAATTTAAATATAACAAATTATATATTAAGGTTGGACATGTAATTTTTGGGATTGTGTTTTTTACAATAATATATATATGAAGAGTTTTAGGTGATAGGGAAAATCTTTGAAAAACCAACAATCATTTATTGTTGTATTTATGCATCTATCATAGACTTCTCACTCTGTTATTTGTTTTATTGGGTCTAAGAATTAATCTTGAGAGCCATATCAAGAGTCTCGAGCCTTTGAAAGACAAGGTTTCCACTCTTGCGACTTTCCGAAAGCCATATCAGAAGTCTCGGGCCTTTGAAAGACAAGGTTTGCACTTCTGCGACTTTCTAAGTTTTAACTAGTTATTGCCTGAGCAGTCGGCCAGGAGCCTACTTGACATTTTTCCACCCCGGTGCGAGGAACTAGAATTAAATCGCTCTTCTTTTCTGTGCAGTAATAGTTTAAAATTTTCATTGTGGATTCTTCTATTTCTTGTCGTGTTAATTTGAATGTTGAAGATCTTAGTGTTTCAACTCTTGAAACCCAAAACTGTCTCATGATTCACTATATGCCTACCATAGAGACATTAGATCCAAGGCTTCAAGACATTTACAAAGGAATGAGACCACCAGGAATCCCTAGATATGGTCTAGGGTATATAGAGCAATGTGATCAGGTCATACCTGATTGTAAATTCAATAATCCCTTACCTACATCCATGCAAAGACGGTCTATTGATGAAATTTACAAATTTCATTCAATCATGACAAGATGTCCAAAAAATACTATTGAAGAAGCATGGATTAAGAAAATGCTAAATTGGGATTTGTTCACCCATCCTGAAACATCTGAGTTCAATCTTTCTACTTCAGATGAAGAAAAGGCTAGTCTGTCTCAAGATTGGCAGACATGTATTTCTGAAAATGAATTATGGATTTCTTTTTATGAATGGAAAAGAAAATCTCAAAATCCAACAATTCAGATGATGGAAGGAGGGAAAGAAATATCTACTCGACATGAATGGAAAAGTTTAGAAGGAAAAACTGTAGAATCTACATCAACTTTTCCACCTTTTAAAGGTATCATTCTAGAAGACAATAGTAGACAAGTCAAAGCTATCCCTCTTATGTTAGCTGAAGGAGCTACCCAACTGTCGGGTATTGAAAAGAAAGTCCAGTCTATAACAGAACAAGTCAACTGGAGAAATATTGCTCTTAGAGGTATGGCTACACATACTTTAGTCACAAATGACTATGCCAGAAAAGGGCATGTTAGAGACTTGCAAGTCTCTACAAATACAATAATTCAATCTGTAAATCAGATTAATCATAGAGTCACAGACATCCACGGCCAAGTTGGGAAAACCCAAGAAATAATAATGCTCAAATCTAGTGATTCTGCAAGAAATCATGAAGAATTAATGGAAGGAATGGGTGAAGCTTTTTCAACTATGGGAAAAACCTTGCTGGAAATCAAACCAAAAGACAAAGATCCTGATAAACCAATTCCCAAATCTTTTATTCTTCCTCATTCTCAAATCTCTATTCTTTCTCCTGTATATAACCCCAGAGAAACAACTATAGAGAAAAAATTCCCTATCCATTTTCCAAAGGAAGAACCCTCTTCTTCCTCTTCCCAAGACAATAACCTGTCTTTAGTTTCTATCCAAAGACCCTCCTATGAGAACATTCCCCATCATATGAGTAGACCCTTTGCACCTGATCTACTTGGAAAGGGTAAAATGCCAGAAAGTCAGACATTCTCAAAAGATTGGTTCCCTGAGTGGAATATAGATGGAGTATCTATCAAACAAATCCGACAAATGATAGATAGAATGTATGTCTCATACAAAGTAATGTGCTTGAAAGGGAAAAGTGAGACAGAAGATTGCAAATCTATAATTCAGTGCTTCACAGGGACACTTAGCAAATGGTGGGAAGTCATCTCTTCACCCATCATGATAACAAAAATGGAAACAGAAGTGTTGAGGGATGAACAAGGAGATATTGTCTACCATCTAAATGGGACTCCCCAAAATAACACGATAGGAGCTCTTGCCACTCTAATTCTAGAACATTGGTGTGGTACTGAAGAAGAATTCGCTGATAAACATGAGATGATATTGATGAATGTCAAATGTAGGAAAATGTCTGAGTATGAAGAATTCCACAAAGAATGGACACAAAGGATATTTGAGGTAAAAGATAGCCAAAACCTTTTGTGGAAACAAGTCTATCTTGCAGCTATCCCAAACAAATTTGTAGAATACCTCAAAATGCAGGAAGTCTTCAAATTACCCTATGAAATGTATACTTGGGGAGAAATCTATTCTCTCATTACTAAAGTCCTCATTGGACTATGCATCAATATGAAAGTCCATAAGTCTATCAGTAAATTATCCCATCTTCCTGATAGTAAGTCAATCTGCGAAAAATATGGATTATATCTCACAGACCCAACAAAAAGAAGAAGAAAAAAGATTAGAGCATTCAAAGAAAAGAAAAAAGGAAGGTATAAGTAAAGAACTCATTATTACGAGCCTGAAGATATCAAGCTCAAGAGACACTCTAGACAAGCTAGGCAATAAGTGCAGTGCTGGCTTTGTGGTAAGAATGGACATATAGCTAGTTCTTGTCCATAAGGAAAGAACTCAAGAATGACAAAAGGAAAAAATTCAGAACAAAAGGCTAGTTCTGAAACAACACAACAATTAGCACAAAGGATGCATTGCAATAGATGTGGGGCCAATGACCACTAGACAAATCAATGCCCACATCATCCCTTTGTCAAAAGAGAAGAAGTCCACTTTTTACATGAAGGTTGTTGTTCTGAATCCTCAGAAGCATCAGAACTTGAATTTATTTTAGGTGATGTAGATATTCTTCTCAACCATGAATGTAAGTGTGACAACCCAGAATTTTGCTCTTGTGAAGAATCCTCTGATTCTGACTATACTTCTAGTTCCACACAACACAAAAACAAATTAAAAGTATGCATGTATCACAGTACAAGGGATCAAGAAGCTCATATACTTGCCCAAATAAAGGCTCTACCAGAAGGAGACATGAAAAATTCCTTACTCAAGTCCTTTTTAGAGTCTATGACACCAAGAGAGAAGCAAGATAGCTCAGGACCTTCTTGTAGAGAAGGATTTAAGCCTTTATTTCTTGAGGCTTCATTTGAAAAGAACACTAAAAGTGTTATCAAGCACAATAAAGAAACCAAGTTACAACATCCTTCACTCATCGATTTAGCAAAGGAAGTTTTTTATCTCAAAAAAGAGGTTGTTGAACTAAAAACAGAATTGTACAAATATGGAAAGGATTCTAAAGATCCATATAAAATTGATGCTTGGGCTAGACAAGAAATAAAATCCCTAAAAGAATAGCTAAAATCTTTTCCTCCTCCTCTCGAGGATATTCCCACCAAACATGGCCAAAGCTCAAGTCAGTTACAAGGATTAAATGCTATGAAGATTCTACCTATCAAATTTCAGAAGTATCATGTTCAAGTAAAATCCAGAAATAAATGGAGAAATGTTTCACTTAAATGACCTGCTTGACACAGGTTCTGACATGAATCTCCTCCATAAGAAATTGATTCCTTGCAAATATTGGATTCCTAGCAATTACTCTGTTATCGGGCTGGGAAACATCTCAACATATTTTGATTATGAAATTCCTAAAGGCATTTTATGGTTTGATTAATATGCTTTAGGTATGAAGTTTCTTTTGGAAAATTTGCCTGTTGATTGTATATTGGGGACTCCTTTTCTTGTTGTTGTTGAACCACACAGATCTGCTAAAAATGTTAAAGGGCACCCAACCTATTACATTACTATGCCAAGAATAGGAAAGCATCTACCAGTTAAAAAGACACTTGATTTTATCTCCAAACAACAATCAAACATTGTGTACTGTTCAGACAAATCCAAGAGTCTGGTCATTATTAATACTTGGGATGACCTAAACAACCAGCCAGTGACTGAACAAACTGATGATAATCTATATTGGGAAATCTATTCCCAAAATTGGACTCCTCATTGGGAGCTAAGGTGGTCAGAAGGAATTGAATTTGGTTTGCCCAGATTTTCTTCAAATTCCAGTATTCATGTCATTCCTCCCCAGCATGTTATAGGTAGAATACATCAAGCTTCTACTATTGTTTCCAAAGAAAAATTAATAGAAATGGGAGATCTCATCCACCAAATAAATTCATTCAGACGATGGTTCTGCCAAACCTCTCAGCAATGGCGTGAGACTCCGGATCATTCCTATCTGATAATAAACCAAATGAGAGCATTACAGTCTTGGCCTCAACAAGATCCATCCAGTCTTTTTTATCAGATAAATTATCATCAGTACCGAGACATGTGGGATCACATATGTTTATGGAGTGAAAGATATAAGTATTATTACTGCATGGTGAAATTTGCCACCCATTTCAGGGAAAATACAAATCCTGAGCCAAATTGGCTTGAAGAATGGTGGAAGAAGTTTGGGTTGAATCCAAGCACTATACATCCTAATGTGCTAGATACTGAGCAAATGTTTCGACAGTTAAATCTTTCTAACAATGTTCATAGGCTAAACCATATCTCAAATATCGGTTACATGAATAGTTTTATAAATGAAAGACATCCTTGGGTCATCCGGACTAAATATGTATTGCAACAGGAGGAAGACATCGATGAAGATCCACTAATGTACCGCGAAATCTACAGTCAACATTGGGATCCTTATCGTTTCAATCATTTTCATGATCAACCGGTAGAATAATCAGACCACTCATGTATTACTGGCCAACAGTGGTGTTAGTTGGTTTCCGTGGATTTGCCATTCCAAATCTCCACTGTGTAAATTCTTTTTTTATTGGTTTCCGTGGGTTTGCTGTCACAAATCTCCACTATGTAATAAAGAGCATCTTAGAAACCTAGAGCACTTCTCTAGCTTTTGGCGTGGTTTGACCTGCATTTCTAAGATTCTTTAGTACCGTATAAAGTAGATTTGAAATTTGGTTGGAGGTTCTTACATGTTCTCTCCACCAAATCTCCAAAAGTAGATTTCTAAATCTTAAAAGAATATTTGATTATGATTGAATAACTTTATGTCTCATCTATGAAATGATTCTTGTCTCCAAAAATTTGTATATAAGGAAATGAGAAGTTCATAGAGGGGGGGGTCATTTGAAGAGTTGTCTAGAGTCAGTCAGTCAAGTCGAGAGTTCTCTAAGCTCCCTTATTTTGAGCTTTGTGTCTTTCTGATAGTTTATGCGAGTGTGCAAGTGAGAAGTGAGCAATATGTACTCAAAGTTTGTAATACTCAAGCCATCTTGGCTCTTTTAATGTATTTCAGCTTCTGCATGTTATCTCTGAATATTGTCTACTATCTTGTCTCTGTTATATGTTGAATCTGCTTGTCTATCATTGCGATCATCTGGAGTTCACTTGGAGGTTATGCTAAAGTTCACTAGAGAGCTTAGATAAAGTTCACTGAGGCGATTGCTTGAAGTTCACTTAGGTATTGGAGCATCTTGTAAGTCCCGCTAGGCAGGTGGCCGCTAAGGGAAATTTGGGCATTGGGCTGTTTGAAGGTTCACAATGGTTCTCATCTTGGGTTCACATAAGGAGGTTTTCTGGGTTCGCATAAAGTAACACTCCGAGGTTCATGCTAAGATCATGAGGAGTAGCAGTCGACAAAGGCAGAAGCACAAGACAAGTTGATTTTCAAGCTTCATTCTCCGTCGGAGGAAGCCTCTGAGTTTTCAAATGGTATCAGAGCTTCACCTCGGGTATGATAACATACTTCTCACTCTATTAATTGTTTTATTTGGTCTAAGAATTAATCTTGAGAGCCATATCAAGAGTCTTTGGCCTTTGAAAGACAAGGTTTCCACTCTTGCAACTTTCCAAAAGTCGTATCAGAAGTCTCAGGCCTTTGAAAGAC